>JAAMPD010000355.1:14027-58192 GCA_025266255.1 Trissolcus basalis | reverse complement strand
CTGGCGATGTGTCCCGTTGCGTGTCGTAGCTGGAGAAGAACTGAACTCCCTACTCCCGCGGAGAACGAACTCCGCGAGGAGGCGCTGGTGAGGCGGACCCCACTAACGTCCCACGGACTGAATTTTCAAAACGCGAAAAATAATTCGGGACTATAAAAGAAATTAAGTGACGTTCGTCACATAATATACGACGGTATTAATAAATCATAAAAAAAAAACAATATTCGACCTAATTAAGCAAAAACATATTTAGTTGATATTATGTAAAATAAAGTTCTCATTTAGATTGCTGTCTTATCGTGTTAGAAAATATTTCATTGTTTTATTTTGTTTGTAGATGATAATAATTCGCAAAAAATACGTAAGATTTTGAACAAAATCGAAGATAATGACCTGGACGGAAGTGTGCAATAGATTCGTATTTAATTTTTAATTTTTCCATTCCCATAATTTTTAGTAAGACAACTTAAATTATAAATTAGCCAAATTAAAATTATTATGTTATTTCAGTCGGACTATTAGAGTCACCGACTAGATCCAGCCTGCTAAAAGGTCATATGCAAGGTATATATTCAATCACTTACAATCACTATATATGTAAAAATATAAAACTACTCGCATCTAACGAGTTTTATTTTTATTTTTTAGAAAGCGAAGGATACAACTCTGTCATTAGATACATCGAACATAAATACAAGAAATCAGGTAACACATTGGATTTCATTGATTTTTTTGTTTGTTTGTTTGTTTTTTTTTTTTTAAGTCAACCCGAGTTTTTTGGGAAAACTAAGGACACTTATTTTATGTTAATATGGTCATGAAAGTATGAGAAAAGTATTAACTCGGAATTTGTGTTATCAGGTATTTCGTTTACAGGATTATTGTCTTTCAGAAAATATTTCCGGGGAATTTCGTCCTTGGAAATTTTGTGGTACAATTTGTTAGAGAATTTGGATAAAAAATCACCTGAGAAATAGCATTAGCAAACTAGCTGCCACCGTTGGATCGTACTCTGACAGATTCACCTGGTGTCTCTGATTATACATCTTTTTTAAATGTTGGACTTTCGATTTAACAGCTGGGACTTTGTAAATACATTCAACAGTCATACCGGTCTCTTCAACATAATCAATACATTCTCGAACAACTAAGGGTAATCTTACTCCGTCATGACAACAGCTTCTTTCCAAAGCTATACTTAAACTTACTCCAAAAATAGGTAACTCTTCTGTAATTTTTTTAAATCAAACAATAAAATGATTAGTTCAAACTTTTATACTAATAACATAAATAAACCTGACTAATAATTAGATTTTACATATCAATTACTTACCACTAATATCTAATCCTTCATCTGCGTGTTTATTTTTTTTCTTATCTTTAACTTTTTGTTTGCATTTATCTTTTTCTTTTCGCTTCTCTCTATCTGCATCTTTCTCATCTTTATCCTTTTTCTTCTTATCCTTTTCTGGATCCTTATCTTTGCCATCCTTTTCTCTTGATTTCTCTCTTTTCTCTTTTTTCGTAGGAAATATAAACGTCTTAGTTTTTTTCGATTTTGATGGACTCCTGAAATACCAATGATCATAATCATCAAATATTTACAACAATTTTATTCTTTCAGGTTTCGTATTTGTGACAATTACTTTGTTTCTTCCTCGTCCTGTGAACTTTCCCCTTCTAATGTCGCATAACCTCTATCCTTTTTATCCTTTTTATCCTTCTTTTTACCGCCCAACAATTCCTTCTTCGAGTTTTTTTCATGTGCAGCGTCATCACTGACTGTTAAAACATAAACAATTTTTTTATTTAATTGAAGAATTTGTTCCCCAAAATCAATTGGCAAATCGTTTTTATAAATTATCAATAATCTAATGTTTTGTGAAAAAAGACTTATAGTAGATATAATTCATTTCCTAGAATGCTGTAGAGTTCATATCATATATTTTTGTATAACTGTACAAATGATTGAAAAATTATGAATTTTAACATAACCTATAATGTAATTATTTAGGATCGTTATTGCAACGTCTCAACTTGTTGTACTTACAATCACTTTCGTTGCTTTTTTTTGCCGATTCTGATGCATAAAGTCCAGGGAATTCTTTTTCGACATCAGGGCTTTCAAAATCCATCCTCTGCTAACTTGACCAATATTTTGACAGATTTTTTTTATATCGATTTAGTGAGCGTTCAGAATAGTATACCAAACTACTGCTGCTGAACTGTCACAGTGCGAAAGAGAAAGAGAGAGACGTTCAGACAATAATGACAGCCTATGATCACCAGTGTTGCCAGATTCTTGATTCTTCTCTGCCATACCAACCAAGAAAAATTATCTCCTATATGTATGAGCTTTCAAAATTTACGTTTTTTATATCGGTAATGAAGGAATTTTTGCCGGTATTTTTAGCAAAATTAGATTTGCAGATTATACCAGTCATTTTTCATTGAAAACCAGCTTTTTTTCATTCAGAGTTAATTAAGGTCCTTATAATAATTAAAATCAATAACACCTTTACTGTATAAATGTAAAAAAGAGTTAAAAATGATTTACACCACACGTAAGTCCATAATAATTGTGGTAACGGTTTTTAAAGATAGACCCCCAGTCATATAAGACATATCCATGTCAAAAAAATAATGATAAAATCAATTGTTATAAGCTATATAAGTCATAGTTTATTAACTAGGTTTTACAATAATTCGTACATCAAAACTTAATAATACATTATGTCGCTTGAAGCAAAAAACTGCACCTTAAAAAATTAATTTTCTACTCCGGTGCGTCCCGGTTGGCCAGGATAAAAAAAGTGCTAACATTACATCAATTACCGTTGATTATTCGTTGGATGCAAACCGTACAAATTGTCAAAGTTTTTAGCATAATTATAGAGTAATTTCATCAAGTTGAGATGTGTAACGTAAAAGCAAAATTAGAAACACTAAATAAATGTTGGATCATGAATAATAATAATAATAATGATGATCGATAAGAGTGAAAAGTAGTCATGAAAAATTGCTAGATTTGAATAAGCAATGCGATTGCCTACTGTATGCAATATGATAACGTCGAATTGCCACTCAAATTCGTGTGACGGGATCGCATTGTCGTGAAAAATAAGACACCGCGATACTGAGAGGACACGTACACACGTAGCTAAATACAGATATTTACAATGATTATAAAATGCATCAAACTTATGTATGATAATGTACTTTTTGTAGCATCTTTCTTATCCTCATCATTAATTTTATTTTTTATCTAAAAAGTCTTGGAGCGCGATTCAGTTGTCGTCTGCATCGTCATCATCGTCATCATCATCCGACACATATCTTTTAGTTCACGCGTTTCTTCGCCCTCCACGACCTTCTCCTTTCTTACTCTTCATTTTCATCTTTGATCGAGAGGAGTCCACATCAGAACCATCTTCATTATCTGCAACAAACAACATTAAATTATCAAGTTTGCTAATCCTTAGAAATTCCTACAGGTCACTTCAATTTATATTATAATAAATATTTCATTTGCATCTTATTTTCATATAAATATTCTTTGAATAATTTGTTTACTTTATTTTATATTTAACTTTAGTTTTAACTAATAAACAAACTAAAACATTGTTAATAAAGTCTCACCTTTATCGTCATCTGAATTTCTTCCTGCCTCCAATTGTTGTCTGGCTTCAGTGAAAACAGATTGCAATGCAATTGAATCATCGTGAATGAGTGAACCCTCTTCATTATAAATTTGTGCGTTCTTGCACAGCTGCATAAAATCTTTTTCAAGATCATCCATATCAAAATACTGCAAATTATCGAGATTAGATTAGTTAACTCAATTACTATATTTAATAAAAAATAAATACTAGGAAAAAAACATTTTAAACTGTGATTTCACTGTACTAACCTTTCCTTCATCAATCTTCTGTTTGAGTTTATTGATGGTAAGTGGTTTTTTGATGATATCATAATAATCGGGTAATTCACGTCTTGATGGGAGTTTCATGAAAGGCGTACTAAGTTGATGTCTGCCGTCATTATAATTGATCACAATATCCAACAAGCGTTTCATTGTTCGCTTCATGCTTGGATCCACGCTCGAGCAACCGCGTCTCTTTTTAGGCATCGGTTCATCATCTTCGTCTCCCTTTTTCCTGCGCTTTCTTGTTTTCTTCTTTTTCTTATCATCTTCATCTTCTTCTTCATAATCACCGCCATCGTCGTCAATAGCCTTGAGCCATTCTTTTTCCGTGAGACTATCAGTGTAATCGACTTCTTTTCTCTGTCTGGAACCTCTGCCCAAATATTTTTCCTCGTCCTCTTCGTAAGTCCATCTTTCAACCTCATCTTCATCCTTGACCAGCCAATCGGGCAACTCTTTTTCCTCCAAAAGACGTGATTTTCTGTTCGGTCCTAAATAAAATACAATGCGTTAATAATCAATTTTAATACAAAATAAAATGTATATAATATTTATATTATAAATAATGATTAAACCATACCCAATTTAGCCTCTTCGCGACGTCTTTCCAGGTCAAGTTTCTGGAAAGTTTGGAATTCCTCTTCAGATCTTGCAATCATTTGGTTGACCGTTTCGTCATCAGGAACTTCATTCTCTTCTTCATCATCGGCGTCGTCTTGATGCAAGATGCTCTGCAAAAACTGTTGTCGTTCGGATCCTGTTGACTTCTGATCGAACATACCAGCCTGAATAACTTTCTCATCCATGTTGAGTTTGTAACGAGCGGCAGCCAAAATTCTCTCTTCGACAGAGTTGACAGTCATCAAGCGCAATACACGCACTTCATTTTTCTGGCCAATACGATGAGCTCTGTCCTGAGCTTGCAAATCCTGATGAGGATTCCAATCCGAGTCAAAGATAATGACAGTGTCGGCAGCTTGCAAATTCAATCCCAATCCACCTGCACGAGTGGAGAGAAGGAAGAGGAAATATTCCGATCCAGGATCGTTAAATTTTTTCAGCAGGTCTCCTCTGTCTTCAGCTTTTGTAGTACCGTCCAATCTCAGATACATGAACCCACGCCAACTCAGATAATCTTCCATGATAGTCATGAGCTGAGTCATTTGACAGAAAAGAAGTACCCGATGATTTGTTGCTTTAAGTTTCGGCAAAATTCGATCAAGCAGTTCGAACTTTCCTGAAGCTCTAAATAGATCTGGACCAGTGATAACATTTGATCCAGTAGAACCAACGTGTTCGCAATATTTCTCCTCGATCGCTTGGAACATGAATGGATGGTTACACAGTTTACGAAGTTGAACAATCGTGTTCATCAGAGCTTTAGCGCCACCCTTTCCTTGTTTGCCCTTTTCTGAACCGTCGGTCAAAAGTACACCCTTGCTTTGCATGTGCCTGAAATTTTTACATCACAATTTAATTAATATCGGCCACAAAATTCGATATAGAAATCAACAAATACATATAAATAAATAATAACTCACTTGTAAAGCACTTTCTGTAATCCTGACATGTCGCACTTGATAATGTACTCGACCTTGTCTGGCAATTGAGATTCCACTTCTTTTTTTAATCGACGCAACAAGAAAGGCCGTAAAACTTTGTGCAAACGCCGAATGATCAAAATCGTCTCTTCTTCATTCAATTCGACCTATTAATGAACAAGTGAAAAATCAATTATTTATTCATCAATTATGTTGTAAATTAATTTGTCATATTGGTATTGATTTGACATACCTTTTCTCCAGTAGTTGCGAATGGAGCGTTGAACCACTGTTCGAATGTGCTGCAAGATTTGAAAATGGACGGCAACAAGAAGTTCAACAGGGCCCACAGTTCTGGTAGCTTGTTCTGTAACGGTGTACCAGTTAATAGTAGCCGATGTGGAGCCAAGTAATAGGTGTTCAAAACTTGAGTCAATTTGCAATGATGATTCTTCATTCTGTGTCCCTCGTCAATTATCATGTACTTCCATTGCAATTTTGCCAGCACGCTTTTGTCTTTGATGACGTATTCGTAAGTAGTAAGAAGAACGTTGAACTTAGTTGCACGCATTTGAGACTGGATAGCTCTTCTGCCAGTCGGAGATCCCTTGTATGATACGACAATCACACTTGGAGCCCATTTTTCAAACTCCAGTACCCAATTAGATAATGTGCTATAATTCAATTATAAAATTAATTTTCAAATTCTAAACGATTGACTTTATTGACTTCAAACCAGGTACTGCAGTAAAATACTTACGATAGCGGTACGATAATCAAAAAAGGACCATTCACTTTCTTCTTCTCCATTAAATAAGTAACTAATGCAATAGTTTGGATCGTTTTTCCAAGACCCATCTCGTCGGCTAGGATACCGTTCAAATTGTTGTTGAACAATGACACCAACCATTCCAATCCCTAAATAAAAATGAATTTCCAATTAATTCCAATCAAAATTGTGTTTGTATTTTTTGTTTGTAATAATATGAAATTGCAATGGACCTTGATTTGATATTCTTTTAGATTTCCATTGACCATAATGGAAGCTTGTTCAGTAACACTTTCATGTACAGTGTGAGCAATACTGTAATAAGTTTGTTCTTCAGTTTTATATTCATCGTCTTCAACTTTGGCCTTATGAATAGCTTTTTTAACTTTATCATCGTCGTTGTTACTTTTGTTTTTATCTGTAACATCAAATAACGCCATCATTAATTTAATATCAAACAATTTAGATTTGTAGTTAAAAATGTCACAAGCTGTTACGTACCAGATTTCTCTTCATTTTCTCCTTCGCCATCTTCTTCTTCATCCTCTTCATCGCTATCAGATTCAATCGGTTCCCATCCGGGATGTGCTTCAAGGAACGAAGAAAGCTGGCTCATCAATGGCGCCTCTTCACCAGTCAATGTACGTCCAGTAGCAGTTTCAATAACGCTAACACGTGTATCTTCATTTTGAGTTCCATCCTCGTTGTTCTCGTTTTCTTGCAACTTCTTTTTCTTCTGAAAATTCGAGACACATTTTGTAAGCAAACATAAAAGTTCAATCATACTGTTGGTCTTACTAATAAAACGCTGTATATCTTACCTTTTTGCGTTTTTGCTCTTCAACCTGTTTACGTTTCTGTTCGATCTTGTGCTGCTTAACCATCTGAGTCAAATCGCTGATGTATTCATCAGTTTGCGTAAGCAGGAAAGCAAGACGCTTATCTTTCTTTTGATCAATAAGTTTTCTGTAACCCTCTTCATCCTCGGCCATAAGACGGCGCATACGTTCTTTCTCAATTCTCTCTTGTTCCTTCTTCTGTTCCCTTTCGGCATTAGCATGTCGGTTAAGCACCGCTTTATTGAGACGAGCCAACCGTCCGAGATTGTTGCGATGGAACTCTTTAAAGTCTTTTCCATGTTGAAGAACAGAGCTAAGGAATTCCTGTTTCAAATAACAAAATCATTTGTAAATTTTAGTATA
Organism: Trissolcus basalis; assembly: GCA_025266255.1. NCBI lineage: Eukaryota > Metazoa > Arthropoda > Insecta > Hymenoptera > Scelionidae > Trissolcus > Trissolcus basalis. The sequence continues at coordinate 50,755 of JAAMPD010000355.1, read as the reverse complement.
TTATAACATTTTAAATTGACAATTAATCGCCATGCAAAAGTCAACAAACTAACCTGGTGTTTTTGTCTGCGTTTACGTTCAGCTTCCAATTTCTGTTGCTTCTCCAACTTTTCAGTGGCTCGAGCCTCACGGAGTCCCTGCCGTTTGGTGCGCTTGTATGCCTTTACGTTCACCGCTGTTTCCAAAGTTGTATCTTTACGAGTGCAAGCAATAATCTGTAATCCATCAAACAATGTTGTTGTTATTAATTATACTTATGATGAACGCTAAATATGTGATATACTTATATAAAATTGTTCCCACCTCAGATCTCAATTGTCGTTGGAAATTCAACACACGTAACATTCTTAGTTCAATTTGAGCTTGGATTCTCAAGTCTTCTGGCATATTAGTCGGCAGATTACTCAATTGCTCCATGCGAAGTGCAATGCGCGTCGAAACTCGATTCTCACGTTCTTGTAATATCAACAGAGGATCAAGTCCAGCTGGTTTCGCGATACTAGTAATTCTGTTTGTCTTCGCTCCAGGTTGTTGTTGCTGCTGCTGTTGTTGTTGCTGTTGCTGCTGCTGCTGTTGTTGCTGGGTCGTTTGAGAACCTGGACGTTGAACGTTCGGAGGACCTAAAGCATTGGTACCAGCAACTTGTCCAGGGCCAGGTGGCATACCTGGACCTTGATTAGGATCCATGGGTCGTTGACCCATACCTGAATGAACAAACATACCAATTTATTCATTTCAAATACACATATTAAGGTGGGACTGAGACTAGACTAATTTCTAAATCAAACATCTCAGCTTAGAAATAGTCAAATTTTTCACAAATTTGCCTATAGATGAATTAGTATTAGATTTATGATTAAAAATGACAAAAATTTCTGACTATGCTGAGTTATATGTTCCATCTTGAAATTTAAAAAAAATTTCTCAAAAAATTGCCAAACCTTGAACAGCCAGTTGCAGTTGTTGAGATAAAGGTTGGTTCCGAGCGAGCATTCGGTATGCCATTATTTGAACACTGTAAATAAAAAATGTTATTTTAGAATCATTGAAAATCATCAGTTTTTAAAGTAAAAAAAAATAATAACTTCAATAAAATAATTACCGTAATTGTTGGAGTTGCTGTGAGCTAAACGTTTGCTTATCTCCCATGTTTCCTTGTCGAGCACGAAGAGCAAGGAGTTGTGAATAACGAGGATCCTCTTGGAGGCCCTTTTCTTCCATCGAGTCGATTGCTTTTTGTAGTGCGTTTAAATTCTCTTGGCCAGGAATCGCGGGTGGTCCGGGAGGTCCGGGAGGCCCGATGGGACCGCCTGACTGATTCATCTGTCCAGGCTGATTCGGTGGCGCATTCGGACCCATCCCACCCATGTGTGGTCCGCTTGAGTTCATATGTCCTGGCGGTGGTCCTGGAGGAGCGTTCATGTGCCCCGGACCGCCGGGCATCATTTGAGAATTCGGTGGACCACCTGGCTCCATCGAAGGACCTAACAAAGTTAACAAAACTATGATTAAAAATTTTTACATCTTTGCCTATATAATACAACCAAACTCATTTTGATAACAAAAAAACAAAACAAGCAATAAACGGTAGTTTATCACAATATCGTCGTCTAGAAAAAAATGTATGAAAGTGATCAGTCACTTGTTCTTGTATGTAATATAATATATGTTCTTGTCTACATAATAAATGAAGTACATTATACATGATCTTATACAAAATAAAAATGAAAAATTGTTTAATAATCAAGATTGACGTAAAATCATAAACTTGATATTGACGGTAAATTATAAATTTGATACCTGAAGGTCCAGTTTGGGAAATATGAGGAGGGCCGGGTTGGGGCCCAGCAGATGCCATCTGAGATGGCGGAGCATTAGCATTGATATGACCTGGTGGGCCGGTAGCATTCATATGTCCAGGTCCTGGAGGAACATTCATGTGAGTGGGACCAGCCGACATTTGAGGACCCATCTGTGGTCCTGGAGGAGCTCCGCTGCCCATGTGCGGTCCAGACTGAGGAGGGCCAGAAGGGGGCATGTGCGATGGAGGAGCATTCATATGAGGTGGACCGCTTGCATTAATATGACCAGGTCCTGGAGGTGGTGCATTCATATGTCCCGGACCGCCGGGCATCATCTGGGATACTGGAGGTCCACCCATTGGGCCTGGACCTCCTTGACCAGTTTGACCAGCAGGACCTATGTGTCCTGGACCAGGGGGTGGAACCTGAAAATAAAAACAGTACAAATAAAGTAAACTGAGTAAAGCAAAGTGAGTTTGTATAATACGAAAAGATGTTTAAAAAGATGATTCAAATGATAATCGTACCATGTGAGGTTGTGGAGGGTTGGGTGGAATTTGGCCAGGACCAAGTCCAGGTTGTCCTTGCGGGGCCATGTGTCCCGGAGGCCCCTGAACCATGTGTGGTGCGCCTTGCATTCCGATGGGACCCATCTGACCCGGTCCGAGAGGTCCCTGCTGCAATCCTGCCGGTCCAGCTTGAACCTGAAATGCAAAAAAGGAAAATGCATTAACAACCTTGAACCAGAATGCTATTGCGTTTTCTAATTGGCGCATTAATCTTGAAACAAACCGAACACGTAATTCCATTCAGCAACTTTCATAGCTCTGATGATGTAAGGATGATAAAATTTTCGAGTAATTTTCCAGTATCGGTTTTTTCTCATTTGCCCTGACACTTAGCGAATCATCGCCTGCCCGGGTCAAATATTGACTCGCCATTTTAACTGACTCGAGGTGCAGTTATGCAATTTTTATTCGGCAATCATGGCGTTTCACGCTTATTTCAGCTTATTTTATCTATTACGCGACACGTCTTTCTCATTTCACGAGATGACCAACATTTTTATCAACCCCAATTGATAACACTGCAATTATCGCAACACGGTTATGTAACATCGTTGCTTTTTCTTTTTCATTCTTGTAACTAACTGAAATGCAAATCGCATTTTCATATAAAATCTTAGTTATTTATGTACTTACAAATACTTGAAAATTTATATCTATACAAATATAGAAGTCGGCTATATTTGTAAGCATTTAACTCACCATTCAACAATTTTCATTGTGAATAACAATTGCGATAGACCAATAAGGAACTATTTTTGAATTATAAAAATCGATACAAGATAAAATTGTACGACAGACAATGACAATTCTAATCTCTTCTTCGGCAATACAGATTATGTTTTATGTTTTCTGATAATCTGATGTAGCAATGTGAATTTGTTTTTCTTACGGTAAGACATGTAGCTCAGCAAAAGTCAGAACTTTTTGCAATTTTGAATTATGAGTCTACCAGCATCTGTAGGAAAATTTTTGATATAATTTTGACTATTTTTAAGCTGAGATGTTTAATGTGGAAATTGAAAATTGAAATAAAAGGAAGAAAGAATGAACAAAAAAGAAAAAAAATAAGAAAAATGGTGACAAATACGCATGAGTGTTTCAGGGAATGAAATAATAAAGAATTTATTGACAAAAGAGTACCTATTGTGAGCAAACTGTTGTGAGGTAGGGGTATGTCAACTGACACATAAGTGTAAAGTTCCGCGTGCAAGTTACTATTTAGTAGGGTTATCTGCAATAGAGCACAAGTGCATAATCAAATTCTCTCAAGTTCAAGTCAAATGAAATATCTGCAGACTCGAGCATAACAAGTTCTTTGATAAGATGGCTGGCGCTGTTTATTTGGATCATTGCTACGATTTTGCACTCAAGCTGGTCATGCAATCTTCTAAAGTAAGACGAATTTTTTTAATCTTTAACACACCTTTTTTATTTTTATTTTTTATTTTTTGCAAAAACAGTTTTTCTCATTTCAAATAAACCAATTTTAAGATCATTGAGGATGCGATTCAGGGAAATAAAAATATTGAAACCAAAGCAGGGGATTGGGATCTGGTGACTCAATTTGATCGCAAAGTCGAGGAGATTTTGATCGCTGGATTAGCCAAAGAATTCCCCGAACACGAGTGGGTATTTTATTGAATCAAATTTCCAAGTGATTGCACCTTTTTTCATATTCTTTAAATAACAACATACCCAGAACAAGAGTTTTGGTGCTTGATGTCGTTTTTTTAGTTCTAAATGATTGTAGATTTATCGGCGAAGAAACAGTTTCAACATCGAACAATCTACCAGATCTGACGTCAGCTCCTACATGGATCATTGATCCGATAGATGGAACAACAAATTTCGTACACTCGTTTCCCCATACGTGCATCTCGGTGGGGTTCGCAGTTAATAAAGAAATTGAAATTGGTATTGTCTACAATCCAATTCTGAAACAGTTGTTCACTGCGCGCAAAGGACAAGGAGCCTTTTATAATGGCAAACCAATTAAAAGTTCAAACGTTGATGGTAAAATTTGAGTTTTTATTCAAATCTAACGTGGGACTTTCGGTACAGTCAAAATACAAAAATATTTTTTCTAATAATGATTTTTTATAATCCCTACTAGTAAAAAAGATCATATATTGACCATATATTGACAATATATTATTTTCAGTAAATCATATATTGTTCATACATTGACAATAGATTGACAATATAATTGTCAATATACTTTCATGTATTGACAATATAGATCATATAAGTTTAAATATGAATTATATATTGGCAATATATTAACAATTTTTGAAAACCATCAATATATTGTCTATGTGTGGTCAATATATGATTTCGGAAATAACATATTGTCAATATATGTTTTATATATGACCAATATCTGATCCTTTTTACTAGGGATATGTTGTTAATCTATAGTAAAAAAGATGATTATATATTGTCTATATATTATCAGTAGATTGACAATATATTATTTTGAGCAAATCATATACATACGTTTGATTATTTTTCATATATGGACTATACATTGGCAATAATTAGCAATTTTCAAAAACATTCAATATATTGCTAATATATGATTTCTTAAATAATATATTGTTAATATATGTTTAATGTATGGGCAATATATGATCCAATTATTGGGGATTTTGTCTAATAAAAAATGAATGCTTCGTATATCTGTATATATCATGCTGTCTAATTTCTAAACTAAATATCTCAGCTTAGAGATAGTCAATGTTTTTAAAAATTTATTCCTAAACACAAAGTTAAAGAAACATCCGACTATTTTGCAAAATTGTATATCGTCTCACCTTAAAATAATTTTTGTGTTGTAATTTCAAAAGTTGTAAATTGATATAAATGTTTCAGATATAAGAAATTCGTTGATCTGCATTGAAGCTTCTTATGCAGCGATTGAAAGTATCAGAGATATAATCCTAGGTCGACTGGAAGCGTTTGTATCGAAGGCACATGGAATCAGAACTTTGGGGTCGGCGGCTTTGACGTTATGTCATATCGCAATGGGCGCAGCCGATGCGTATCATACGGACAATTTGATGCCTTGGGACGTTGCAGCCGGCGTCATTATCATTCGTGAGGCTGGCGGTGTTGTTATGGACACCAACGGTATATCAGTCAACTTTAATATCAAATAGCTCATCCATACCAATCGCTCATTACTTTAATCAACTTGATTAATTACGCTCGTTCTAATCAATCTCCATATTTCATTCAAAATATTCTACGTTTTACGTTCATTCATACGGTATCTTCATATCAAAGAATACATTGAACGTTTGATTTTTTTTCCTTTTCCCAGGTGGAGAATTCAACTTGATGAAACCAAAAGTATTAGCTTCAGGAAACCGTAAACTTGCTCATCAGCTAACGAATCTGATAAAAGAAGCGGATATGAGAACAATGCAGAAAAGATTAGAAACAAAACAAAACGAAATGAAATAATGAATATAATTAGATAATTAATCCTACAAAGTTGTAAATAAAAATAAAAATTTATACATCACAATTGACGAATCATCGAATGTAATTTTTCCCTACAATAAAAACAAGCATTAAAATTCGTTCATAAAAATGCACCGGAAACTTCAATGTAATTTTTATATGGGAATTCGATAGGGTATATGCGTACGTACATTTATATTCTGATTTTCTTATTTTATAATGATGAAAAATATGGAATGTTAAATCATTATAATATAATATATTATTATTTTATTAAAATATTATCCTGCAAGTTTGTCCCTAAAAACATTTAGGTTAACATTTCTTTTTAAAAATCTTTTGATTTACATTAGCAGATTTTTGATAACAGTAATTCACAATGTAATGATGATTTTCAAACACTCTGATTCATTGACTGATGAATTATTTACCAGATGTAATTTATATTAAAGTATAAGAAATGGAAAATAGCAATAAATAATGTAAAAAGTCATACAAAATAGGGCGGATAGGTTGTTGTCATGATGACAGTGAATCAAGAAATTACGCATGATATTTTTAATCATGTAAATTGTGCATCTACAATGTCTCATTATGTTTCCTACCGCAAACCTATTATTAAAAATTTATAACTGAACGCATATGAAGTAAATGATACCTGTATTACAAATAACTAATATTGAATCAAGTTCTACTTAGTATCTTCGCATTTTTCTTTCGTATATCTTGTTATCATTTTGTTATCAGTGATAATAATCAGTGAAATAGGACCATGCAGTTTCTACACAGTCAGACTCCCGGTTGACATTACAAGATGGTCGATGCAAAAGAATTGGACAAGTATTTTGATACTGCCAAAAAATTTGCACTAGAAGCAGGAAAAGTGAGTTGATTCAATTATCTTAGACTTAAAAAAACCAATTATCGCAAATCGTAAAATTATTGTTATCCATTCTTTAGCTTATAGTTGAAGGCATTGATATAGACAAGCATGTCGAATTCAAGCATGGTGATTGGGACCTGGTCACAAAATATGACAGAGAAGTCGAGCAAATTCTGATCGATGGATTGAAGAAAAATTTCCCCGATCACAAGTATTTGGACTATTTGTCTGTTTAACATCAGTTACGACAGAAATATAAAAATTATAAATACTAACTAAATTTTTATTGAATATATGTTTTGAGTGTTTGAAAACAATGTGTTTTCACAAATATATATTTGAAACATCAATTGAAATTCAAAAAAGTTTCCTTTGGTTTTGCAAAACAACTTTAGCACTTAAGTATTAAACCACTTAAATTTATGATTATTTGATCTGACCGTGAAATAACATAGGTTTATAGCCGAGGAAACTTCAGCTTTAACAAACGAAATTCCAAAACTGACCGACGAGCCAACATGGATCATCGACCCCATCGATGGGACCACAAATTTTGTTCATGGTTATCCACAAACTTGCATTTCCATTGGTTTTGCGTTCAACAAACAATTGCAACTTGGAATCATTTACAATCCTTCATACAATGAGATGTACACTGCGAAGAAAGGTCAAGGAGCCTACCTAAACGAAAAACGTATCAGAACTTCTACCATCACAAGTAAACAAATTTGCTCTTCCTTGTTTTTTTATCTAATTATTTTGTATTTTGTATTTTTATCTGTTTTCGTCAATTTCAGTGCAACTGCCTCGAAGTTCAATTTCGAAGGCCTCAATTTTTTAGTGATTAATAGAGTTCAGTCCCCTAATTAATAATCTGTACTAAAACTAAAAAAAAAATCAATTGTTTATGAGTTATTAACAAACAAATGTTCAAAAACGCCCATTTTCAAAAAGGTACTGGGACCTCAAATTACAATCAATTTTATTGTTATTGGTGCCATTTTGTTTCTTATTTAGAGAACTAGGTAAATTACAGACAGATTTTTAATAACTAATATTAACAAACAAAAGTTATGCACAATAATGTGAAATCAAGCCAAAAAACGTGTTTTTTTTTATTTTATTGTTCATAACTTTTTTATCAATAGTTATTCAAAATCTGTCCGTAATTGTTCTAGAGAATTGAATTCTGAACAGTTAAAAAAAGAAGCAAATCGGGAAATTGTTCATAATTTTCATATGAAAAAATTGATTAATTTGTTATGATGATTATTTTCTACAGGCTTAGAAAATTCAAATACAATTCAAGTACATTTCGCGTACAAATTTCAAATATTCAAGTACATTTTTTGAATTCCGATGTGAATATTTTAAACACATTTTGCAAAATGACTTAGAGAAATATATAATTCAGAATTATCATCAATGACTTTTATTCATATCTCGAGACTCAATTTATTAGTCCAACATAAATATGACAAAATAGACTTTATCACAGATGCAATAAAGTAATGAATAAAATATCAATAAAATAAAATCACAATCATCGAAAAAAATAGGTTTACATGAAAACTATTTTTTAAACCTTGACAAAAAAAGTACTTGAATAAAATAGCTGAATGAAATATAATTTTCATTTCATTTCAATTTGTGTAATCTGAAATTTTGATTCTCACAAAATTCAAGTACATGAAAAAAATTCCAGCGCAATTCAAGTACACCCTCTAATCTAAAATATATCTAAAACACTTTGAACTTTGATTAGCCATCAAGAAAGCAATTGTGGCATCTGAGCCTTCTGTTCTTCCTCTATCTTCGTCGAATAGAGAAATTGCCTTGGCTAGGGCTGAAGTACTTGCCACAGAAGCACAAGGGTGAAATATCAATTTTTAATAACAAATTTGTCTGGTAAGCAACATTTTAATGAAAATACATCTTTTAGAGTAAGAAACAATGGCTCGGCGGCTTTATTATTAGCCTACGTTGCCCGAGGAATTTTGGACTGTTTCCAATGCATGGGTCTGAAACCTTGGGATATGGCAGCTGGAGTATTACTTGTGGAAGAAGCAGGAGGAATTGTCTGTGATTCCAAAGGTACAAGAATATTCAATTTTTAGTAGCAGACTCATAACACAAACAATCTGATATCATATTGATTAAAGATCAAATTTTTCCGATCGGAAAAAGCCGTTAATTGTTGTTTAATGATCGGAAATTGAAGAAATATAATATACATTCAATCACATTACATTGTTCATAACGATTATTTGAACTTTTGGACTTATTAGGCTTTAGTTTCAATTGAATACACAAAAAGGAACTGTTTTGTTTAAACTAAACTTTATTTTCACGTCTTGCTTATTCAACATTTGTTTTACAACTAACTTTTCACTCGTCTTTTATCAACAACCTCATCCCTAGTAAAAAAGATAATATATTGTCCATATATTATTAATAGATTGACAATATATTATTTTCAGCAAATCATATATTGTTCATATATTGATAATAGATTGTCAATATATTGATAATATATGGACAATATATTGACCATATATTTCGCATATTTTTCATATATGGACAATGTATGGACAATATATGGTCAATGTTAATGTATTGTCAATATATTGATGATATATTGATAATATATTGTCAATATATGGTCAATATATGATCCTTTTTACTAGGGATATATGTTTAACCAATAGAAAGAGAGATAGAGAGGGCTGACCGAGTCATTAAACTTTTGAATCTAACATGAACAAATGAATTAAAATTTGAATTTCTCAATGCAAAGGGCAACTGAATATTGAGTTGTATTTGATTATTTTTAGGGGGTCCATTTGATTTGTCAAAGTCAGGCCTCATTGCCGCTGCAAACGTCTCATTGGCCGCAGAAATAAGCAAACTGATAATTGAAATCGACTTGAAGACACAGCGCAAACGCCTCAAGAGATCATAAAATTATGTAAAAAAAACAACTTTCTCGCAAATAATGCTGTAAACAATGGTGGAATTAATGATTCCTACAAAATAAACGATGATGAAAGCAAAATTTGTGATAAAAATTTTGCCCGAGGAAAATCAGTGGTAACAATGACATGACAGATTACGACGAAAGAAAAAGAACATTTTGACCAGTTACGGCGAGTATACGAAATGACAATTTGTCCTCATGAATCACCCGATCTCGATTATTTTTTTTTACATTTATATTATTTGAATCTACTTTTTTTTTGTTTTGCACTGCTCATTTATACTAACAATCGTACGTCAAATTTTCACACGGAAAACAATTAAAGTTGTTAACGAGCGCAATGCCAAGTTTTATATGGAAGTGAAGTATAATTACACAATTTTTTATACCGCAATACTCGTCCAATTATAGTTTTACAACAAAGACGAACCAACTTGCCAATATTGTCGTATCCTTTTTCAATTTGAATTCAATTGATTGATTGCGGTACTGTTTTTTTTTTTGGTAAAAAAAGTTTGATTGTATGTAAAACGTTCCTAATCAATTTGGCGCGTGTGTACACGATTAATCTCATTGTCTGAGTAACCGATTATAAATATTTACATACTCGACAAAATTCATAATCATCATAATTTATAATGCAATTTCAAACAAATAGAGTGATCAAATCATTCTACTGCGAAGGATAATAAAAAATTATCGTCTGGAACCTTCAGGCGAAGATCGTTTAACATCACAAGTTGCGCGGCCGCGTTAATTATATTCTGTCAGGAACGAAGAAAAGCAGCTTCAGGAAACGCGACTGGCTCAGTCTGTGTCAACGCCAATCCTCGATAGGTTTATCCATAAACAGTTTTGAGTGCAAATTGGTGGTTCAAACATGACACAACAGGACAATGAAGATTTTTATTTTAAATTCGCCTTGGAGGTTGCCATGCAGGCTGGCGATGTAAGTTTATAACTTTTGTTTTAACCCTCATCATCGACAAATATCATTCTTGTCTGCTTGAAATCGATATTTTTTATTTCTCATATTTAAAGTCGGCCAAATTCTTATCTTTATGATTGATTTTCTTTTCTTCATCTTGTGAAAATAAAATATATTGAAATATTGTAATTTATATAAGGGATCATTTTTTGATCCAACAAATTATTATTATTATTATTTCAATTTAAAATTCATCTTACTGTCTGATTAACCAAAAATCTCAAAACAATCAACGAGTAATAATTTTATAATCATGTTTTCGAGGTATTGGATAAAGAAAATGCATTTGAAAAAAAGTAATAAAAATGTGTATTGAAGTGAAACACCTTCGAAATGAATAGAATAGTAATTATAATATTGTTGTGAAACACAAACAGTCAATTGCAATAAGAAATGCAAATCGAAGTGATAGTCTTAAAGTAAATCGTGTCAAATTCAATATTCAATTTAATTAAGATTAAAATTGACGCGACAAACAAATTCATATTCATAGAATGAAATGATGAAAAAATTATTATGCATAAAATGTTATGAAAAATATTTGTATCTCTATTATCAATCAAACGTACAAAAAAGCGATTGCACAATAATAATAAATTATTTCAATGTATAAAAAAAAAGGATGTTTTAAAAATCGTCCAAGCTGCTTCAGTCGAACAACAAAAAGTTTGTCAAAAATAACCGTTTTAAAATTCTTAGCGATGAAAAATTTTGCGAATCGTGATGTAAGATTACAATTCTATGCAACACTTTGTATAAAAAAAAATCTCTTTGCTCACCTTGATAGAAATATTGATATTCATTTATTAGCAACTCATTTACCATGTTTATATTAAAATTATAATTACTCGATTATGATAATTATTACATATATGATATTATGAAACGTTTTACAATAAACATTTCACTTTTATGATAATTCAATCTTTTTTCCATCAACAAATAGACCACAGCTGTAAGAAAAACAAATCCTTGACTAACATTAATATTCATATGATTAATCGTTTTCATCCACATAGAGTGGTTTGTCAATTCGTTTTTGATTTTTGCAGATGCTTAAAAAGTCCATTAACGGACGAAAAAATATCAACGAAAAATTAGGAGACTGGGACCTCGTCACTGAGCATGATAAAAACATTGAAGATGTTATCATTGGCAGATTGGCTAAACAGTTTCCCACACATAAGTTAGTAATTAGAATCAAATCTTAACAATCTTATTGAATTGCTAACCAAACTCACAATAAGCATTTCATTTCATTCAATTTCCAATTAATGACAATCTGAAAAACAATCTGATATACAACTCAGCAAAATAGTCAAAACTTGTTGTAATTTTTAATTAAAAATTTACTAATACAAACGCATCTACAGACAAATTGTCGATAAATTTCATTATTTTTAAGCTGAGATATTTAATTTAGAAATTGGTCAAAATGATTTGAAAAAGTTATTGTTATTATTATAAATTTAAAAATCAAACAATTGGAATCCACTTTTCAAAATTAAATTCATTTTATTTGTTATATAAAATAAACAATAAATAATTAATAAAAAAGAAATAAGAAATTATCATTTGAAATATGCAGTTGAGTATCTGATAAACGCATTTTCGTATTTTCGTGAAAACGTATCAAAAAGAAAGTTGAATGATTATTAATTATAAAATGATAATTTAATGATAAAAACTCAATAAAAAAGTAGATTTTAGGTTCCGAAAATTTATTATTCCTGGACACTTTAAAAACACATTTTTCGACTTAAAAGTCAAAATGTTTGACTGTACTTTATGTCCCACCTTAAACTTCAAGTTTCATCGCGGAAGAATCGGCCGAGAAAATATTACCGGAATTAACAGACGAGCCAACTTGGATAATTGATCCGATCGATGGAACGGCAAATTTCATTCACGGATTTCCTCATTCATGCGTTGTAATTGGATTGGCTATAAATAAGGAGATGGTCGCGAGCATCGTCTACAATCCGATGCTCGATCAGCTGTTCACAGCCCGAAAAGGCCGCGGCGCTTTCATGAATGGAGAGCGCATACAAACTTCCAAAATTCAAGGTCAATCTTACTACCTACTCAATATACCTCGACAACTACAAATTTATATAACTCGTTTTATAATCTCGTTTTCAGACTTGTCCAAGGCACTTGTCTGTCTAGAACCCGTTTTTATCAAAGTCGATGGATTGTCAGAAATCATGAGCGAGAGAATTTATGCTCTAGCCAAGGCATCTCAAGGGTAAAGCCATTACCTTTCATTTGAATTGAAAGTTTTTTTTTCTTTCAATTCAATTTTTTTTTCTCTTTCAACTGTTCATTTTAGATTGTTTCATTGGATTGTTTGTGGTGTTTTTTAGAATCCGAACTATAGGCTCTGCTGCGCTGACTCTGTGTTACATAGCGATGGGTATAGTCGAGGCGTACCAAATTGAGGGCCCGCCAATTCGAACTTGGGACATTGCCGCGCCATCGCTCATCATAACCGAGGCTGGCGGAGTGGTCGTCGATCGAGTAACAGGTAAAAGTTGTTGACATCTTGCGCAATCACAATTTGCATGCAATCAAAATATTTTAAACGTGAAACAATTTTTTTCTTTCAGGCGAGCCGGTGAATCTCATGAAGCCAAGAGCAATTGGCGCCTGCAATGCCAAAATTGCCGAACAAGTTGTGAGTATCTGTCGGGACGCTGACATGAGAGCCGCTGCGAGGACTAAGTGAATGAAAATAAAAAAATTAGCGATCGTTTGTAAGGAGCATAAAAAATAAAGAACCTACTTTTCCTCTTATGCGGTTTTAATTTACAACCACTTGGGCATTCTTTTTTGCGTCAACGGAATTTTGCTTGTGGCTGAATAAATTTGTGTTTCCTCGTTTGTGTGTAGAAATAAAAAACGGGCAACAAATTAGATGACTAATTTGTTGCAAGTACCATTGTAAATGCGCGGGGCTTCTATCGGTTTGCGTATGAAAAATCAGGTGAAGGAATCCCCACCCGATAAAAAGAAATCTCTACAAAGGATATATCAGCCAGTCGAACAGAAACACCAGTCGCAGGCTTCACGTCGGATACGTAACTTTAATTCGTGCTTTGATTTTAATTATTTTCATAACACAACATGGCGACAGATAACTTGGATCAATGTTATAATGTCATTGAACAATTAATCTTGGACGCTGGCAAGGTAAATTTTATTTTCGTACAACCAAAATAAATGGACTATTTTTTTTTTGTTTTTCGTAAATAAAAGAAAGATCATTTTTGCAAAGTTGACTTTGGGTGGGATTGATTCAATTTTGTATTATCGAAGGTGATAGTGAGTGCAGTTGATAAAGACAAAAACGCCACGAGCAAAGGAATTGACTGGGATTTAGTCACTGACTACGACCGAAAAATTGAAGAGACCCTGGTAAGAAATCTGACGAAACATTTCCCAACGCACAAGTTCATCGGCGAGGAATCAATCGCAAAACAGGGAAAGCTGCCAAAATTGAGCGACGATCCCACTTGGATCATCGACCCCATTGATGGCACCTCAAATTTTGTTCACAACTTTCCGCACAGTTGCATCTCGGTGGCTCTGGCAGTCAACAAGCGTATTGAAATCGGTATCGTGTACAATCCGCTGATGCGACAATTCTTCACTGCTCGTCGAGGATGCGGCGCATTCCTCAACGCAAACAGAATCACAACTTCAAAAGTTCAAAGTACTTGTTCTTATTTCATTGTTTATACTTTAGATATCATAAAAAATATCATAAAATATTATATAAAAAGTTTAAATTAAACCAATGATCCCCGTAAAATTCAAACATTTTTTCATCGATATGTGAATTTAATTATTATTTTATTATTAATTTATGCGAAAATTATATTTTTAATAAATAATATTATATATTTATATGATATATAAAATATATAATAAATATATTTAATGAATATTTATATTTAATTTATATAAACGGTTTACATACGAAATATACAAGTTTATTATTTATTTATATTATATATATTTTAAATACAACTAAAAATATATTTCTGTCCGTGTGGGTTGACGCTGAATGTGAAAAATTCAAGGGTCATTTATTTGATTGGAATTTTTAATGTTTTATTTTATAGAGTCATGGATAACTAAAATTTTTCAATACACCCTAATGTTGATCAATTTGTTTCCAGATTTGACAGAAACGATTGTTGGATTAGAACCCTGGATTGCGAAAGATCCCAATTATACGCAATCCATTTACAAGAGGATGAATGCTTTGATAAAAAATACTCATGGGTAAATGGTGAAACACATGATTTTTTTAATTGTGAGAATTCAACTGATGAAATTCAAAAGCAAAATTTTTCAACCAGATGACTCAGAGTTTGAATTGTTTAAGTTGAAACCTTTCTAAAAAATTCGATTCTACGATTCATATTTTGTTTTTAATTTTTTTTTTTTTTTTTTTTTGATTTCAGAATACGATGTTTAGGTCAGCAGCACTTTCGCTATGTTATGTCGCGATGGGGGCCCTAGAAGCATACCACGTCGAGGACATAGACATTTGGGACGTGGCTGCGGGTAAACTCATAATCGAAGAAGCAGGTGGCGCCGTCATCGACACCAGTGGTAAACAAATATATTCTTCCTATTACCACTTGATGAAAAACAATCTTTTGACATTACTTTGATACAACTTTCTCAGGAACTGAACTCAACCTGGTTGTGCCGAGAATCGTTGCAGCCTGTTCTATTGAGATGGCAAATCAACTTGTGGCTCTCTTCAAGAAAGCTGATGAAAATTCTGATTGACATCCCCCATGACAAAGATTCCTTCTTCTTATTCTCAAATTCTTTGCTTAGTTTGTAAATCAATAAATAGATTCAAATCATTAGCAGTATCAATCTTATCACAAGATCTCCAATTGTACATGCGCAAATAGCAAATCTGAATAAAATCTGTTAGTCTTCTGCCTGGCAATTTTGTCTTCTTGACGATTTCTTTTCATCAAATCAACCTGTTAAAAAAAACTTATGTACAAAAGTACAAAAATATCGAATGAATATTTACCTGTGGTCCCATGTTGGGAGGCATCTGCTGCGGATGCGGAGGATAGTTTTGCTGTGGTGGAGGTGGCGGTGGTTGTTGCTGTGGCGGTTGTGACATCGGTCCTCCAGCAGGAGGCGGAGGTGGAGCTCCTTGGTAACCCTGCGTGGGACTGTGTGGATGATGCGGTGGTCCAATGTTTGAAGGCATTTGTTGGGGATGAGGTGGATAGTTTGGCTGCTGTTGTTGTTGCTGCTGTTGCTGTTGTTGCTGCTGTTGTTGATTAGATGGGGGCTGTTGCGGGGGCGCTGAAGGGGGCCCACCGCCCTGGTACCCCTGATGAGTTGGGCTGTGCGGATGATGCTGTGGCGGCCCCATTGGACTACCCTGCGGATTGGAAGGCGAGGGTACTTGCTGCGGCGGCCCCATCGGGCTTGGGGCTTGAGGTGGAGGCATGGGCGACGACTGTGGCGAGGGACTCGCCATATTGTTGCGCTCCGACTCCAGCTTTATCTTTTGTTACGCTCCTGCAATAAACATCACAAACATTAAACATCATTTTCAGCAATGACAATGAAAGTGTGCATTGACAAAAAATATCGGTATTTTTTACTACAAAATAAGAGGTTGCTTTCTGGTCAACTCTAGTCGAACTGATTCATGCCAAGTTGGCAATTTAGTAACATTAAACATGAATTAGACTCAATATCAAATCAGTAAGAAATTAGAACAAGTTTTTCAAAAATTCGGATCAAGTTATTACTACAATAATTTTTAGTCAGTTTGACTAAAAATTTTGAGTTGATCGAAAAATGAACTAGAGAGTATATATAGTCAAACTGAATATAGTTATGATAACTGCAAGTTTAGTAGTTATTACTAAATTTCTAGTTCTAACTTCTAACTACAAACGCTAGAACTAAAAAAAAATAGTTCAATCACCAAAGTAAATTTTTCTCAGTGTAACAAAAGTCAAATTTCAAAAAATAATCTGATTATAAATCATGATTTGATATACATTTTAGTGGTATAATTTTTTTTGAACTGCGAAAAAATACTGAACACCTTTTTTTTGTTCTGCATCAATTAATTTATCAAATCAGCAATTTTGATTAAAATTTCAACGAATAATTATATTAATAATAATAATTTGGTTATAAATAATAATAAATATAAATTTTGACCCAGTGATATAATTTTTTCAACTGTCAAAAAAATGAACACCATGGTTTGCATTTTTTTTTCATCAATTAATTTATCAATCAACTTTAGTTTGTTCATTTAGATTTTTTTATACACATAATCACATCGATAAATATTGACAAAACAATAAAATAATTTAATTACAAGATGAAAATGAAAAGAATAGAAAAATGTTAGTGACTCGTCGATATGCCTGAATGACAACCATTATAGAAGCCAATACTACAAGTCCAACTGTTATAAAAAACATTTAGCAAAATATAACAAAACAGAGTAAAAACAGTTAACGAAGGGTAAACGAAAGTATCGACTTGCTCCAAGTTAAAAAATGACACCAGGGAAAACAAAACAGAAGACGCTTTGAGTTTTATTGAACAAGATAACACACCCTTTTTTGAGCAGGAATGGAGTAGAACGTCGATGAGACACAAATTGGAGCTTGCAGGTCGAAGGCTTTAGAAAGATTTTTGATTTTTTGATTGGAAACAGCAAAATGTAAACGGGAAGGTGACAAAAATGAGAAGCAAAAAGGAGCTTGTAAAGTCGAAGAGTTTGGGACACAGGTTTGTCATTGTGAGAGAGTCGCGATGACGAAAAAGCTGGATTGCTCGAAACCGACTTTACATACCGTTTCAAAAATATTTGTCGACCAACTGACAATGAAGCCAGATTTCACTGATCCGATCGCGACGTTTCAACGGTCCCGTTGCGTCAACAAGCGAGAAAACACTTGGTAAAATAATACCGACAATCCACGCTACCGGCCATTTTCGTTTCCGTCATCTTAAGTGTATTACGAACCCAACAAGCCGTACCGTTATGGCGTGTTTGCATCAACCTTTTTTTGTCTCCTTCAAAACTTACTTTTTCGTCCAAACTGAATCCTTTTCAGCTGTTTCGTTCAATCAGACGACCATTTTTGTTGCTCAGAATCAGCAGTTTTTATAATCTAAACTACTTTTTCGTGTCAATAACGCTTCTAGGTTCTCATTATAACCTACAAACACAAGTAAATCTGACACATACATGCATTTTTGCGAACCTCCGCAAGGTAGCGACACTTTTGCACGCATGCGTGGAGAAACATGGAAAGAGAACTTTTTTGTTGTCCCCTTCTATTGATACAACGTGCATTGAATAAAAAGAGATGAAACACGTTTAAACAACAAAATTAATATTTTGAAATGATTGCTTTGTTTTTTATTTTATGTTCAAAAATGCTTTTAATAGTTGTTGGAGGTATAGCAGTGTTTTTTTTACTAATACGTGATATTGTACAACCATAAAGAATGCTCGGAACCGAACCACCAAAACGATACGTTAGGGAACAATAAGAACGGCCAGTACATTGCAGTGGCAATGAAATGTAAAAATATTATAAGAATATAGTCACAATCTATTTTCAATTGAAGATCGGCTGTAGAAATAATATATAAATAAAATAATAATAATAAAACAAAAACAGTAAAGTATTTTAAATCTTGATTGTACCATTAATTAACGTTATTCTATACAGCAGTCAAGTAAGCGACTGAATATGAAAAGAATTCAGAATCACATTTAATTAACTTCAATTTAATAGTAAATTATTGTTATTAAAAATAAAAAATTGTTTATTTCTATAACAACCAATATTTTGCTAGAAACAACCTGAATACTTATAGCACAAAAGTTTGAGAACACAAATAACACCTTCTCTAAATGAGTGTTCACAAACAACTCGTATGTGTTAGTATTATTGTAATTTCAGAGTTTATTTACTATTGGTGTGTTGTTGGTTCGTGTTAGTGCATTTTAGGCGTTGTTCTGTTCAATTATAAGCGTTTAGATAGAGTTAAATTGTTAACATTTGAAGTATAGTTTTTTGTTATATCATTTTTTGGTAGTTGGACCGAAAAATTCATGTCAAAATGAATATTTTACAAGTACAGTTAATTGCAAGTGTTTTGTTGTGCTTTTTTATTAGCCAAGGTGAGTACTTATGCGGTTAAGTCAAAAACCATAGCGTCCATTTGTTGAATAAAAGCAAACATGTTTTTGTTATATTAATGATAAATAAACAAGAGGAAAGAAATGTAAAAGGCTTTTCAGAATTGTAAAGTGAAATTAGAAGAAATCGGAACGAATGTGGTTATATTTGTGACTCATCTTGTTGTCACTGCTCATATAGAATGAACAATATTTTGTTTCAAGAAATATGAAAAAATTTATTGATATTTGTGATTAATTAATTTCTTTCTTTGATAGGAAATTGCATAAAATGTTGGGATTGTAGATCGGATAACGATCCAAAATGTGCAGATCCATTTGACAACACTACAGTTCCAATCACAGATTGTAGTTTAGAAACAATTCCTCATCTTCAAGGAGTCAAAGCTACAATGTGTAGAAAAGTCCGTCAAAAAGGTATATAAACAATTTTTTTTTATTCGAAAATTTACAAATGAAATAATTGGAATGAAACATTGTTGAATAATACGAACGTTTGATTTTCAGTTGATGGAAAATGGAGATACTTTCGTAGCTGTGCTTTTATGGGAGAACCGGGAATTGGCGGTGACGAAAGGTTCTGCCTGATGCGAACAGGTACCTACAATATCTTCATGGAATATTGTACCTGTAACAGCAAAGATGGTTGCAACTCGGCTCCACAAGTTCATGGTGGTATCATGTCATTGATTGTACTCACATTACCGGTGTGCCTTAGCTATTGGTTATCAAAATCATAAAATTCAAAACCAAAATTGTTTGACACCAAAACAAGAAATCTATTCTATACAGCATAGGCAGAAAGGAAAGTATAGCAATAGCAATATAAAAATCGCTTCGACTTCCGCAGCACATATTGCATCGTTTTTTCTGTCTGCATACTTAGAATCTCAATGAAATAAATTTTGCAATTTTCTATCAAAACATATTTTTATATTTTTATAATCGAACACGACAGAAAGGGCGAAGGATCAACTAAAATTGTTACTTGTTTTTATTGTGCCTTTTTTATAACCAATTTTAAGAAAGCTATGATCAATTATAAAATTGTCTTTGACATGTATCTTACAACATGTTTGGACTACATTTTACACATCACGAAAAACGATCTAAAAAGTTGAATATTCGAGACATGAGATATGTATATTGAATAATTGATTAAAATTAAGGCAATGTAAATACTTATTGTAAACAAGTACAAGTAGTGCAAAGTATTGCTATAACAAGTTGAGTGCAGTTAAAAATAACATTCCAAATAAGACTGTTAACGCCGTCCAGAATTTGTGGTCATAATAATTACTTGTTTTTGTACAAATATTAATCATGTGTACTCTTATTGAAATAATAAAACATGATTTGTACATAATATCTATGGCTTATTATTATTATTTCCAAATGATTTTATTTTTATGTTCTAATATTTCCGAAAATATCCTAGTAACAAAAAATCATACAAGATAAATAGTTACAAAAGTACAAACTTGAACCATTACCCGAATTGACGGTGAATTAAGAATTGCTGAGGCATAATTTAATTCTTCGTATATATACAATTTTCTCAAGTTGAAGAGAATATAAAAATGGCAATATAATGGCCATATACAAATATTAATCATATACAGTCATATTAATTCTATTTATGATAGTACATCTGTTGTACTATTTATTAAAAAAGGCGTGCCATTAAATTAAGAATATATAGGCATTACATTGTCGTAATACTGCCATTATATGTTCCATTTAAGCAGGTTATAATACTTTCGATAAATACAAATCTTGATGAAACAATCAAAGCATCAAAATACTGCGTTAAGAGATTTACAATAACAACTTAAAATAACAAACAATAATTGCATTAAAATTATACTTGATCGTTTGAATAGCATAACAATTATTTGTAGTTATTATTTTGTTAGGTGTGCCGTTCTGCATCTTTGTGACATTACGCACGAAACAATTAAATTTCTCACTTTCTACATTGTGAGACTTTGGTACGCTATTGAGAAGGTCGTTCAACATCTGAACATTGAATTACAACAAATAAAATCAACCAATTTGTACATAATAATTCACTAAACAACAAATTTAATTTAAGTTGAGCAACCATAAGACGGACAGAAAGTTTCAAATTCAAAGTATGTAAAATGATTAAACGAAAACCTAAACAAACAGTTCGTGGTAGCTTATTTCTTTAAACAATAGCTCTATCTAAAAACGTGTAAAAAGTGTATCAAAAGTGTGATTAAATTAAAAAAAAATAAACATACAGAATATTTCTCACATATGAAGCGTAACTTGGATGGCAATGTACAACGTTTATTTCCTACGGCAGGTACGTTTATTCTAAAAACGTGTTTGTTCTTTGATTCGTGATGTTTTGTTTCTATTTATACTAATATTGAATATTTGCGAAATAAAAGAATGTTATCTTAGAGAATTCATGCGTGTGTGCGAAACATTATTTGTTCTTTTCATTTTTAAAATAATAAAAGTTGTACATGAAAATCTATTCTATTCAAAATGTTGCCATTTGACTACTTGTTGGCCAGGATTTGCAAGAGCTTGTTTCCACTGTTCCTCGTAACTTCCACCTGCGTCTGGCCCGATCACAAAATGTCCAACGGTCACTTTTTTGCCTGCAAAAAAGAAAGAACAATAAATATATAAATTAATAATAATTCAATTAATTAATAATGATCTCGACTTACCAACTTTGTTTTTGGAAACAAACTTAATGACAAAACTGACGTCTTTTAGTGAGCCTTCGTATGAATTTTCAGCAGTTACTTTTGCTTGTTCGGGTGCAAATCTCATAGATACGCAAGGCGCAAACCGATCACTTTTCCAAAATTGTGTCACCCTTCCACCTTCGACTAATGACATTTTAATATACATTTGACCTTTGAGATTTTCATGCTCGTGCATCGTCTGAAGAGAACACCTGAGACGAAGCAAAGTCAACACCAAATTTCCTCCGCTGACATCTTTTCTGTCACTTTTCTCCTGACAGAATGACAATTCGACTTGTCCTTTTTTGTTCTCTTTCTAAAACAGATGGAAACAAACAAAACAAGTTAATTTCAAAGTCCAATTGCAAAACTGTTTTAAAAATATCGAAAAAAATAAATTGGCAAAGTGATTGCATAAAAGTTATTGGCAAACAAAATATGCCAATTAAAACAAAAATAAACTGCAAATCAATTTTAAAATTGTCTTCGCACGATGATAGATAAGAATTGAAACGGCATGAACGAATTATTATAATTTTCATCAGAGAATACCATCACGATTGGATTAGAAATTAGCATTCGAAACAGCGTTGATTGACACATTCGACAATTATAATATTTGAGCTGATGAAAAGTCAAGTTTACTACACGCGATACAATACGTGTGTGTGACCAGTAGAAACAGATTTCCTGATACATCCTTTTATTTTTAGCCTTGGAATAAACAAATTCTTCAGTCATTATTCATTCACAACAACCTTGAAGGTGCAAAATCTTGTCAAACGAATGATCTCATATTTAATTGAATCAACTCAGACTCAATTTTGAGTTACTTTAATTTGTTGTAATTGTATGAGATAATTACCCTGTCGTTGGCGCCAGCTATGCCACTTGATATTTGTTTCAAAGGCCTCCACATGTCCCCGGTAGAAACATCCGACGAATGTTTGGGTTTGTGGGGCTTGACATTGAAATTTTTGTCGTCCAGGGAAATTGTGGTTGTGCCAACGGTTCTTCTTTTGCCAAAGCTTTTGGACCGATCGGGCGAAGAGTCAACAACTTTATCGGTGCTCTTGTTGAAAATCTGGCTCAGTCGACTGTTGAAGGAACGCTGCTCGCGAACGGGAGCTGCCTCGCTTTCCTTCTTTTTGCCATCTTTCTTACCATCTTTTTTGTCCTTCTCAGCTTCCTTTTTATCAGTCGCGATCAACGGTTTGTCTTCCAAAATAGCATCGAGTGTGACCACCATGAACTTTGATCCGTCAATAGTTTCCTCTGTGACCTTTGACTTGCCGAACTTGCTTTTTGTTTCTTTTCTTAGATGAAAAACAAAATCTTCATTCCATTGAGGCCAAGACTCGTTTTTCGTTGTTGTCTCAAACTTTTCCTTGCTTGGCAAAAATTTGATCTAAAAAATATTAAAAAATTAATCAAACCAGTCACTGTTATTATATATGTATATAAATTATATAACTACTCGCTATCAGTATCTCCAAATTTGAGAAAATAATTGCGTACAACAGTTATTCATGTTAATTTCAATTATAAAAAATTGCACGGAGAAAAATGACGTTACAAATTGTATTCAAAATTTTTACTAAACGAATGTGCAAATTGCTGATAAAAATTTGTTTCTTTGAAAAATTTGTTTCTCCTTAAAATGGTCATTTTAGAAGTACACAGTACAATTTGTAACACCACTTACTCTGTGTAATGAAAATTTCATCTTACCTTGACGACATAACTATTGACACGAGTAAGACCGAAATTTTGTGGCAAATGTCTGGCTCCTATGACAGTAACGGTAAGAGTTTTATTATTCGGCGAGTGGATGATCCGAATGCCAACTTCCGGCTCCAAAGGAGCGCTTCTATCCAGAGGCGTGGAAACACTTTTTAAACTGGTATCGATGAATGATTTGAGCTTCGCGATGGCCATTTTTTTTCACTCTTTCACAACCTGGTTTCCCTCAAATTCCTACGAATCATAAACATAACAAAACGATTTCATTCATTTTCATTAGTTCAGGCGTGATCAATTAATTCGTGTTATCAAATTCTCGTTGGTGATATTTATTTGAATGAAAATTTTCTTCATCGTACATTAGCATACAATGATTGATTTCATGTCCCCGACACCTCTATAATTGTGTCATACATTAGAAGAATGGTTGAAAAATCTTTTTCATTATTTGAATTTGAATAAATTATTTACTATTAATTAATCAAATTACATTTCGTAGGGAAAGTATGAGTTTTTTTCTTTTTTTAATGGGAGTGGAGTAAATAAATTGCATGATTTTATCTCCCAGACAGAAAAAAAGTCAAGTTACTGAGAGAGGAAAAATTTAATTCAATAGAATTGGCCCATTAATGTAAATCAACTGCTGTAACAGCATGTCATTTCATCACAAAAAGCTCGACACTTTAGTGTCGTACATTCTTCTTAGCAGATTCATCGGCAATAGTCCGCTTGATCTACTTTCCAATAAGCGTTTCCGTCATTTTTCCAATGATCAATTTTTCATTGTATATTTTTATTCAGACTACCTACTTCTCTGATGAAAAAATAAAGCCACTCAAATAAATGACTGAATATAATAATCGTTAAAGAATGCAATTATCATACTTCTGCAAGAATGTTAATTTTTATAATTCAAATGAGAAACGCTCTTTCAGTGATTGTTCAAATTATTGAAAAAGAAAATGTTTAGTAAAATTACACTCAGTCAGGCATTGTCTGTCAGAAATGTCAACTTCAAAGTCTGAATCATATTCTAATTAATGCTCGGTACATTGTTTAACACTTCAGTAGCTGTAAATTTACATTCAACATATTCCATTGGGTTTCTCTTATTTGTTTAATATTATATTATGAATATGAAATATCATTGCATGGTTTATATAATAAATAATAATCAAAATGCAACAAGTTGTTTTTATCAAAAATTTGTTCATCAATGAACAAAAATGTATGAACGAGTAAAACAAACAATGAACCCGATAATTTTTATGAAGAATGTGCAAATCAACACGTTTAATACGTTGACAGCGTGTCGGTCAATGACTCTTGCTTAGAAGTAAACACAAAAATTATTCACATTTTGTGACAAATAGTATTTTTAGAAAAACATTTTTTTTTCAAAACTATTGTTTTAAATTGATAAGAACAAATGACAAATGATAATATTATAAAAATATCAAAATAATTATCATAATACTTTGATTTATGAAATGCTATTTTCACCTTGCTTTTTCAACGAGTAATACTAGAATTAATCAATGTCAAATTTCAATATCAAGTTGATTCAATTTTTTCTTTCTTACTTTCGACTAACTCGTTCATGAACATGTCTTATCAATTCCAAGTGTACGGTATAATTTACCTTTTTATCTGAATAAAAAATTAATAGCTTTTTCATTATCTTTTTGGCACTTTTTAAACCATTTTTTTTTTAACATTTTGAAGGAATAATGTTGTTGTAAACTTAAACTATACTTCAAAATGTGTTTATTTCATTATTAAAAAATGACGTTTTAAATATTTTCACAACTTTAATATAAATACTGAACTTACTTTACAACCTCTATATATATATAAATATACTCCGGTTTCATTTTTATTGAAATATTTAACCCGCAAAATCGTCAACTCAAAAATGTCACTTTAAATTCGAAATATTGAATAATTATGAAAAAGTTAATTCTGTATTGCAATTATTATTACGCATCAATTTGACACAAATCGAATCGGTCTTACCTGTCGCGACGTCACACACTCGCAAAAGTTGCGGCGCTCTCGAAATCACTATGGTCACAATACGATGTAAACACTGTCGTGATGATAGTTACGATGAGTGTGCCTACACCGGCGGCACATGTTCAAAAAAAACTGTTAGCTAATACACGTTACATAAAACTGTCGATTCTTTCGAACAATGAAAAACCCGATGGATGAGCAGACAAATGGCGTTTTTCAGGGCGAATTTAAATTTCGGTTTGCACTGGAATGCTGAGGAGTGGATAGGCCGAGTAGCGCCGCTGCCGACTGGTTATAAACTGCCGTTGGACTGACGTGACGACTAAGTTACTGCGAGTCGGAGGAGCACGAGATGTACATGGAATTTGCAAGGTCGAGTTCACACGGATGGATCATTGTGTGCGTCCGCAACAAGTTCACAACAGATCTCAACGATATGATGGGCACATTTTTATTCATATTTTTTCCTCCATTTTGTCATAAACAATTTCCAACCAACATAAAACTAAGCGTTTTACATTTCTATTGTCTGAAAATTGTTGTCGAAAAAGTCAATTTGAGAGGAACCTACAAATGTTCGTTGTTAAAAAACAGATTTTTTTATACAAGAAAAGTATATACCTCTTGGCTCAACCACGATAAACTCAGAAATGAGTTTATCAGAGGCGATTAATTGAAATTACTCAAAGAATCAAAGATATACAATTTGTTCGTGCCTCGACATTTCTTTTTAATCAAACAAAAATGTCGAGAGTATAATTTTTCTTTGAATCCATTTGTTATTTAAATAGAATACATTTTGAGTTTCGAAACGAGTTTGTTAGTAATGAAACAAGTGAGATGTTCATTAAATTAGCAACACACTCGTTCAGTGTGTCATTGATTTTTGTTTTTTTTTTTTTTTTTTACTGCGTTATACATTTAATTGTGAAGTTGAATCATGAGAAATTGATTTTTACTGGAGTTGGATGACATCAAATGATAAACGTGATAGATCGCGTTTGATCGTTTTCTCTAATTGAAATAAAACGAGATGCCTTGTAAGAAATCCCGAGAACCCGACAGAGATTTCAGCTCATATTTTTAGTCCAGGTCATTCCACTCTTGGTTCGATCTTATTATATTTGCTCAGCAAATTAGATCAAATCAGATCAGTTGTTAGAGTTCAACATTGGGGTAACATCGCTTAGAAATAATGAATATTAAATTTTTGCTTCAATGTCCCTAAATATTCACAATATTCGAAGATGAATCTTTCTCTGATTAAATAATATGAATTTGATTGATATCTCTGGTCTAACTTTGTTGGAACCTTTTTGGTTCTAACAAACACTTAGGAATGTAATTATCATTCCTACGCTGCATGAGTAACGTCCAAGAAGTGCATCCTACTAATTATCCATAAGCACAAAACAGATTTGGATAAAACGCAAAATATCAGAGTATCAATCAGCGCAATCTAATTTTTTTAACGAGAGGAGACAACATTTTGTTTGTAATCTCGAGTACAGATTACGATTTAAATATAAACAGTCAAATCTTACATATCTGTATCTTTGATTTTGTTGTGCTCACACAGTGGAAAAGAACTATTAATACAATTTTAATTGTTCCAATAAATGAGTCACCTGATTTGGGTTCGGTAAACATCAGATAGATTATTAAATCATACAAAGTATCATTTTAAAATATGTACAATGATTGTAGGAATAAATAATTTATGAACGTGAATTTTCCACACTTTGAAAATCGAATGTCATCTTTTCGTTTATCAATTGGGCAGTGGAAAAATAATCGAAAAGAAGTCGTTTTATTTATTTAAACAATCTATGCCTTGCGCATCTCTAATTATGTCAGTTGCACGTGATAATATGCAAGGATGCCTAAGGGGCCTTCGAATTGAATTAGAAAAAATTTTTATATTTAAATGAATTGAGAAAAAAGGTGTAAACAAATCCTAATATTTTTTTGTTTCAGATGATATACATAATTTCTGATTGTACTTACCTTTATATTATTATATATTGAATCATATTTTTTTATGTCAACTAAAAAAATTTAGAAGAACATTTAAGATCGTGAAAATTTATCTAATATTTACTTCCGCGATAAAGCCAATCTTTTTAACTTTAATTGAATATACTATTTGATTTAATTTGACATTGCAACAGATACTGTCGGCGTTTTTGAAGAATTAGTATCTTGAGATTGTTCCCAATGTACAAATGTTTCATTGAAAAAGATAACAAAGTAGGTTTTTCTAACAAAATTTTATTCCAAAAATTCCATACAAGAAAAACCACATGTGTCATTAAAAATAAATTTATATTTGAACAAAAAAAAATAATAAATAAATACAAAAGTCGGATGTTCAAGAATATTTGTTGCATTACTCAAATGTCATTTGTCATTCAATTAGTATTGTAACTTTATCCATAGATTTTATTTAGGATACATTCAATCCCATTCGCAGTTTTTTTTACAAATATATTTACAAGAACTTGTTTTATATATCACTTGTTACATTCACGTCATCAGTGATCTAGAAAAATTGTCCCTATAATTTAAAGATATTTTGGTTGAATTTATAACTGAAAAAACAAATTGTTCATGAATAAATTGCGCATACAAAAACATAATAATATTCTTTTAAAAATCTGTTTCATCATTTTCTACGAATTAAACTTTGGTAATTTCGATTAGTTAATGATGGAGTTGATTTGAACGTTGAATTACCTAAGTTTATTATAGTAATAGGCAGCCCCAATTAACAATCCTATTAATAATATACTTAAAATTACGGTCGCAGCTATTAGTCCCCCACATGACGATTCCTCAACTTCTGTAACAATTTTCATTTGACGAACATTAATAAATCGAAACGAGATAAGTATGTAATAAATTATTGTTCTTGTAACTTTTTTTTTTCATTACCTGGTTGACTTCTAGGTAAAACGATGTGTGCAAAAGCCTTAGTTTCACCCGCAGGTAAAGAAGCCTGAAATTAAAAAAAATTGTTTTGTATAATTTTATTTCTTTATTAAAAACTAAATGATGATCTGAATGAGTACGTAAAAATTATTATTGCGTTTCAGATAGTCAGTCTATGAATGACTATTCCACAGCTTGCAATATCTCTGCTTTTATATGAAATAAGATGGTTTTATAAGATTTATGAAAAGTTGCTATTTCTGCGGGACATTAATTTTCATGTTTCGACGTTTATACCAAGAATTAATAAATTGCACATCAAAACTTACTGTAACTGTTACGAAGATATAATCGTCTTTAAAATTCGCTGGTAATTTCAGGCTCATCTGAACAGTACTGTTCTTGATTTCTGCAGTGAAGGCATTTTTGAGTTCTAAAATATTTAAAAACACGTCAGATTCATTCAAAGTATTCATCAAATAGGTCAATGAAATCAATGAAAATTCAAAAGGTTATCTCAAATATGTATAAAAATTACCTTTGACTGTGCTCTGCACATCAATTTTCGGTTGATCGTTGCCCAAGTTTAATAACTTTATCTCTGGTTTAAAAGGAATAATAACCTGTAATCAAATATTAAAAATTAATTCTATCAACAATCGATTATTGAGCTAAAAAAATAGATAACGACGCAGTTACTCACAGCCTTGTCAGACGTTTTACATTCGGCACAAGTTACAGAGAAGAAATCTGAACTAAATTTTGGAACATTCTCGGCTTTGATTGGTGTTATTTTGATAGTTGCAGGTTTTGTGCTGTTTTTTGCTGGTTTCCCGTTATCCTAAGAAGCAATTCAACATTTATTATTATAACTGATATATTTTTATAATTTATTTATAATTATTTTATCAAAATCATATTGATTGATTAATATAATTTAATTCATATAATATTTATCATCATTATTAATATTATTTGATTATTATACTTATTTATTATATATTCATGTTATTAATGTTATTCTTTATATATCAGTGATATATTTTTCATATAAATATTCCTACCGTTGCCTGAACAGGAGGTTTATTCCTTGTCAAGAAAGATCCTTTGCTGATTTCAATACTAGCCGTGTACAACTTGCCAACTTTTGTTTATTCCAACCAATAGAAAACAACTCAGTTGTATTTTCGGTAGAATTATCATTACTTTTGATAAAAACTAAAAGTAACTTCAGTGTTGGTCAAATCATAATCTCTTGCCACAATGTTTTGCAAGCCCGATTTTCCAAACGGCATGAGTTCCCTGTTCTTTGGGAAGGGGATCGGCAGTTCAAATTCATAAGGCTCATTTAAAAATTCTGGAGCATGGTTGTTTGTGTCTTCAATTGGTAATTTGAATTTCTGTAAACAAATTCAAATGAATTTTTAAAAATTATTATTTTTTTTTTACAAAAAATGAAAATATATGTTGTATATAAAATGTGATAATTACTCGTATTCTGAAATTGATGCCGCAATTTAAGATCACTTCGATCAGCATTTCAGTTGAATTCTGAAAAAATAAAATGTAATTATTATAATTCTCAAGAACCGAAAAAATGATGATCTTTTCATGAAATATATAGTTACCTCATTCTCTTCATAGTTCTTAAAATCCTCGTCTAACATAAGTTGAAATTTGCGGCTTGTATCATCCAAGTGCACTTTGACATATTTTGATTTACCTTCATTATTAGGAGTAAATTGAACTGATACAGTTTTAACATCTGCTCCAGCAGTTACATTTTGACGCAAAAGATCTTGAGGAGTCGCAGAATCATCCCTTATTTTTTGTAATAATTCCAAAGACAATTCTTTTTTGTCCTTATCTTCCAAGATGCATGCTGAATTTTTTAATTGAAAAAAAATTAGAAAATTATCATTTAATATTAATCACCTCATTTTCATAAATAGCATCTTCTAGTCTAATGGTAAATTAGAAGAAAAACTTACTGTCTGTAGCAGTGTCTTTTGGTTTGGTATCTTCTGAGTTAACGTACAAGCACAAAGAACAAAAAATTAATAAAAACGTGTAAGATTTGAATTTTGATCGAAACATTTTGAACAGCGAATGCGATCACAATAAAATTTATTTCAAAACACGTGTTAACGTTCCAAAGATTAGACAAATTCTGATTTCATTGTATAAGAATCAAGTTAGAAGTAATGTTAACTTATCATTAAATCGATATAGATAAAAGGTATCTTTGGCTTTATCACCCACTAATACACGAGCGTTTTTAATTGCATGTAAAAACTTGAGAATGTGTTGTAAATAACAATGTATGACCAACTACGATTTGTAAAACACAACCAAACTGAAAAAAAAATCGAACCAAAAATTGTACGAGTGACATCTTTTATTTCAATTTTTCTTTATTTCTTAACAGTTTATTACAATTTTTTTACATTTTTTTTTTCATACATTGCTTATTTCTTTATTTCATTATAAAAATATTCTAATATAGTGATTTTGTTCGAAAAATGATTTGTTCGTGAATGATTTATTTATAATGAATCTTGAAGAGTTGGTATTTCCTATAATTCCTTAAAGCGCGTGAGAAAATTCAGCACACAATAATACATATATACAATTTTTAAACGTTTTATTTGTAACTTTCAACATTTATTTCACATTCGTGTGTTGAATTTTCTCATGTTTATTTGACACAAACATTAAATTTGGCAAACGCCAATATTAAATTGTTAAACACTGTAAATAAACTCATATACAAGTAATCACATAAGTGCAAAAAACATTTTCAGTTAGTTTGTTATTTCTGTTTCATAGATTTTTCATTTGTACCAACACAAAAAAAAACTTGAAAAATGTATCAAACTTTACAATGACAGTTATAAAAGTCATTAAATGATATGTTTTTCGTAGCACGAAAACATCGTTGCAATATTATTACATTAAGAGCAACATGAAATGTAAAAAAAAATCATTTATTTCACACATCATTGTTTTCTACCTCACAAAAACTATAGCAGTATGGTGTATTTCAAAAGCAATTGAAATCATAAAAAATAACACATAATTATTTAATTTGTTTTGTCAGTCTTTTCAATATTAAAATCTATGTTGTTTTTTTTAAATAGCATCCTTTTTAAAACGAAAAAACAATATTTACAACGAATTTAAATCGTTCACACTAATAGACCCAAGTAACAACAAAGTAGCACAAATAACAGTTGAGAAAACAAAACAAGTAGATGCAAGACTTCATTCGGTCTCAGATGAAGGTTTTCAAACACTCCTGACTTGAAAAAAAAATTGTTATTGTAACTCTTCTTTCATTACATAATTAAAAAAATTCAACTGTATAAAAGATAAATATTCAATAACAATCAATGGCCTTATTTGTAATTATGAATGTCATCTAAAATGTTGTCTGATGATGTCAAAGTCAAGCAACGTTCCTCGTACATACTCTTCGCGTAGTTAATTTGCTGTGATACCTGAAAAATATAACAATTCAATTGAATCATTAGTGAAAACAATTAAGCTTGATTATTGAAATCTAATGAGTTTACCCATTTGGCAACATCTTCATTGTCACATCTAACTTTTGGACATTTCAAGGCTTCATGGCCATCAAAGGTGACCGCTTTGATTGAATCAGCTCTGCAAGTTAGTTGGATGTAGTGCAACAACGAGCCATTACTTTCAATCTTGTGTGTAGGCTGACAATGTAACAAGTCAGCGAGATTCATTTCGGTAACGACGTCTTTCGTTGTGCCCCCTGAGATAATGCGAATCCTCTCATTGGACACGAGCATGCGAAGATTTTCAGACCCACTGCGCAGACACTCGTAGGCTACAAAAAGTTCCGTGTAGTCACGATCGTTTATGCTGTACAAAAATTCCTGTCCTTCCGACTGTTCGTGATTGTAAGGTGGCAGAAGACCCGCTGGACCACTCGCGACTCGTGGCAGTCTGTCACGTTTTGGAATGATTTGGTGTGTGCTAAACATAAAATGACCATCAAGTCTTTATCAACTCAACAAATACAATACGATTTGTTAGCATTCGTTCGTTACATTACCTTTTACTAGTTTCTCGAACGGCAGTTGCAGCCTCCGTGGCAAAATCCAAAATTCCAACAACTGGTTTCGTCACAGTTCCTACAACGCCTTTTCCAAAACCAGCAACAAAACCCTGTTTAAGAATAAATTGAAAATGAATCAAATCATATAAAATTTATATGATATAACATTCTCAAAATGTCAGTCTTTTGTATTCAGAAAACCAATTTTAAAATTTATAATGTAATGAAAGCTCACAGGAAATCCTTCATTAGTAGCTCCGTCGTAAGTTTCTTGAATAATACTGGTCAAACCGCCGATTAAACCGAATCCAAGACCTTTGACTCCTGCCATGAAATGATCCATGCTTTTTCCTTGAGTAATACGTATTCGTTGGCGTGCCTCTTCGTGTCGTTCATCCATGATGACCCGACCTAATCCATCGGAAAGAGAGCCTGCGAACTTGGCAGTTGAATTGGTCACACCATGTGTCAGATTTTTTATTAGTGTTTTTACACTGCCCTCGTAGAACAAACCGGAAAATCCCTCGGTGACGTCTGCCACAAAACCCATTGGATTACCAAGAAAGTCAACCGAGCCTAGAATCGTAGCAGCTTGCCATTTCAATTCCTGAAACAAATTCGTCCAAAATTTAAATTTTATTCGTCAATTTACTTATTACTATAATATGGCACACGAGACTTACATCTTTATAATGTTTAACTATTGAGTGTATAAGGAACTGCTGACTTTCGAAAGGATGGGTTCTAATGAAAGGTTCGAGCTCGATTGTAGCACCTTCGAATTTGATCAGCATAAGGCCTAACTTCTTTTTGATGGACTGCAAATGTGGAGGAAGTTTCGTAGTTGTCAGAACACTTAAGGTCACCTAATAACAATTCAATTTGCATTAAATACATGTTTATAACAAATATGAATGTACTGAATCATATAAAGTTCACCTGGCTTGGGACAAGTTTAAGTGTACCAAAGTAATACCGTTTGGCACTAGCTGCCGAAACGTCATAAATGAATCTCTGAGCATTGAATTCATTTTCATCAACGGGTGCGTCAAGTTCTGACCGACCCACGCCTACGAAAGCAGCTAGTTTGAGAATCAGCCGTTCTTCAAGGTAGATACAAACGGGTTTCACCGTGACTAATAACTGACGATAAATTTCAGCATTTTGATTTCTGGTTGGCAATTTTTCTGCCTGCAAATGTATCGCTGGTCTTGAGTCTGATTCAGTTCGAGTTGGGCGTGAGATATAGAGCACCGACGTGCACTGGGCCTCGAACAGCTGGTTGTCAATTTGTATGTCTTCGATCTTGAGGTCGAGCAAGCTGCGTTGATTATTTTGGTTCAGCTCGAGACAAATGCCAGCAAATCGAGCAAACAGAAGCTCTTCGACCGGACGATGTGACACGATTGATAGGCCTAGACCGGAAACTAGCTTCACACTCAGTTCCAGCTCTCGAGCATCTCGGTAGGAAAGTTTGTCGCTGCCACTGCCGCTGCCATACATTTGGTTTGGACGCTGCGCCACGGCGATATTCGACCAATCGCGCTCCTCCAGAAGAGCGAAAGGTTTTTTCTGCAAATTATTTCAAGACAAAATTCGTATCAATTTTTAGTACATGAGGTTCATGAATATTGTTCATTCAGTATTATAAATATAGATATCAAAGTAACACGTTGTCAGATAATAATTAAGTTCAATTTAGTTTAATTTGTCATTTGATATATATTAAAAATGACTATTATTTCTTCTTTAACTATAAAATTAAAGTAGTCAAAAAATAATCATATCATATCTCAAACTTGTAGATAATATAATGTGAAGTATATGAAACTAAAATGAGCTTAGTGATAGTGTAGTTTGAAAACGCATGCTCTCAATCCAAGGTCAGTATAATTTTGGAGAATTCGAAGATGTCAACGCTGAGTCTAGTCATAAAACATTACAAGAATATTTTTCAGATTGACGACGATGTCGATTCTCAAGCCATCGTTCAGATCAAGAAAAATTGCATCTTTATCGAATTCATGAGCGGAGAGACAGCTATAGTAAGTAAGTACATTTAAATATCATTGAAATGTTTATTTTAAGTTAATATAATTGAATGCATTAATTGGACTGGATAATTTAGATCGAGCCAAATTGAAAGATGTTTGGAACAACTTAAAAGAAGAAATGGAATATCTAAAAAGTATTGAGAACACCTGCATTATATTCAGAGAAAAGGATGTTGAATGTAAGATTCAACATATCAAGGTACATTTTTAATTATTGTTTAATCCATATTTCATATTAACAATTAGAGATTATTCACTGAATGAAATTGGTTTTTCAGCAGACCGGTAATTTCAGTAAGAGGCAGCTATATCCCAAATGAACAAATTCAACAAACAACAACAATTGTTTGATTGAACAATTTATTCAATCAAACAAGTTTTCTCTAGACTATTAAATGTAATTGAAAGATTATGATGGTGAAGTTGCATTTGTAATACATACCCTTTCATTCATATCTAGTATTTGGAGAACACGTGTTGGTCCATCCGTGGTGACTTGAACAGATAAAAATCCTGACCCTGGACGTAACCTCATACGACCAACACGTTGGGCAATGGGTACTTCTCCGTGTGTTAGCGGTCCTAAGACAGCTTCGCTCCCTGAAAAATGAGAATATTAATTCTACATCATTCTTTCATGAACAATTTTTGGATTTGTATTAATGATGCAGGTGGAAATAATGAAGCGAAATAACATTCAAAGCGTGAATGTCATGAGTTGCGATCGATATTAGTAAAATTGATATTTTTATATTGATTTCGTACTTTCATTTAGCCTTCCAGACAAAAAAAATATACGTACACATTTGCCAATGGGCGACTCTGCCGCCTGTAACATGTATCGTTAATTTAAAAATCTGTACGAGCTTTCATATTAAATTATTCCTTAAACATGTTATTGTATGCATGGATAAACTCAGAGGGTTTGGCTTGTTGTTTTTTTTAAACAAATCATTTTGCTAATTAAATTGATATAAAAACAAATTACCAGTCTTAAATGATACTACTAAATGTTGCATGAAAAGCTGAAAATTAACTATAAAAGGAATACATAACTAAAATTCAATAACAATATAAATCTAATAAAAAAAGAAAATATTCTACAAACTATGTTTTCAAGAATGACTACAGTTTATATAATTTGAATGAGACAAAACAATGATTGCAAAAATAAATTGTAATGTGATAATATCTACAGTTTTATTCGAAAAAGTCATTACCTTCATGCAAACCCATGAACCCGTCTTTCGATTGCACGCACATATTTTTGTGCGCACAACACAATCTTCCTTCATCTGTGAATTTCCACGTCTGAGTTGATTTCCTTCTTTGATCGGGTCTTCTCAAAGCTAAAGTACAGTACGAAAACGGCTGAGGAGCTGTGCCTGCTATGTCTAGTACCAAAACGTTCTCTGAAGATCTAGAGTGCTTATCTCTGGGAGGACTAGAACCTGTGAAAATCGTTAATGTAATTCGTATAACACTAGAACTACCAAGCGCGTAAAATCTATGCAACGCGACCTTCGACCGTTTGTTATTTTTGAACCAATTGTTTAATTATTTTGCCATTTTGTGACTTTTACTCATTTTTTGCGTACTTTGAAGTGGTGTGATTGTTTTTTTTATAAACATGATAGTTTTTGAAAAAAAAGTGAATATACCTAAAAGTACCGTTTGCGTAAATTCTACGCACGCTGTATATAAGTTTGTTATTGTTGATTCAAAATCAACAAAATCAATAAAATATGAAAAAAAAACATTGTAAACAATAATAACAATTATTTTAACTATAATATTTTGATTTGTCGGTTGATAACAGTTCAAATTAAACCAAAACAAAGATGGCGCTCCACATCCTGTGACATTGTTGTTCGCCAAAAATTTTTACAGTGAATTAAAACAAACAGTTGTGCGAATTGGCATGTGAATCAAAAATAAGACCAAGACAGCTTCTCCGAACTCTTTGCGATATTCCCGAAAAAGTGTGTCTGATCGTGATTCCGATGTTTCGGACATTGATTCGGATGATTTGTTTTGATTAGCAGATTCGGATTCAGATACCGACGATAGAAATGAACAGTAATCCTTAAACACGTATAAAAATAACGATTTCATTTATGAGATTTGTTTAGAAATTATAACTTAAAGTAATTTAAATTGATTATTGATGTTAAACATCCGAGAAATTCGTTATAAGTAAAAGAATCAACGATTTCCTTTTAAGAAAATGTACAAAATATTAATAAAA
>JAAMPD010000355.1:0-14017 GCA_025266255.1 Trissolcus basalis | reverse complement strand
GATTTGTTTAGAAATTATAACTTAAAGTAATTTAAATTGATTATTGATGTTAAACATCCGAGAAATTCGTTATAAGTAAAAGAATCAACGATTTCCTTTTAAGAAAATGTACAAAATATTAATAAAAGAATTTTATCAACAATAACAAATTATTTATTAACATATAATATTATGAATAATCAACGTTTATCAACAATATATAATAAAAAACTTTAATTGAAATGAACGAAACACTGAAATTTCACCGATGCGTAAATTTTACGCATTTGCTAGTTTTAAGTATATAAAACAGCCGGTAGTTCTAGTGTTAAGCTTCTCTTAATCAAATTGATATTTTCAATTAACAGTGAAAAATATTTGAATGTTGTGTTTCTGATTCGGAGATAAAAACCTTCATGCTGTAATTGTCCTTCGCTCGTCATGCGCCAAAGTTGAGCTCTGTTTCCTGGTTGTTGCCTTTTCAAAGCGACCCACCCACCAGATCCTGCTTCCAATACCAATCTCTGTGTTTCTACATCAAGTGGATCAAAATTGCTCTCACCAGTTCCAAGATCACCATTTGTTTTAAATGTTCCTGAAACATATTCTTATCATTATCAAAAAAATAGCTCAAATAATGATTGTTAAACACAAGTGATTGCATTTGAAAATACATACCAGTAAATGCAATATAAATAAAATTTTCATATGTGAGTACTTTATTGTCTCCTAATAAATTGAGATCATGAGTTGACATAATCCCTCCTGGAGCTGCGACGATTAATGTTGGTGGCAATGAGGATTCATCTAGTGCATATGGCACAGAAGTGTGAGGTCGAACCGTCCATTGCAAACTCTCAGGGACCAAAGCCTAAAATAAAAGGTATGATGTTATATGCACAAATATTAAACATTTGGATTTTATATTTCGATGCCATTAACGGAATCATAAAGTGTAACGGAACAGTGAAATCACCTGATTGATGTTCAATGGGACCTCTGAAAAGTTATCAACTCTAATCGGGGGTGGCATGGTATTTGCATCAGTAAACACGATGAAATAGGTACTTTCTCTTAGAACGACATCAACTCTGAGAAAATGCATGCGTCCAGCAGTATTTCGAATGTTGATGGTCAGAGAATGGTTTCCCTGTAATGTAATGCCACCAGACCACATACAATCGGGTACGTCCAAAATTCGTACACATAGCAGCTGATCTTTATCCAACCGAGGCCAGTGGAAGGGCATGTGACAGTTCGGTGTTGCAGTTATATACGTTGCTTGCGCATCGGGATGGCTCTACAAATAACACACAATGAATAATTTGTATAACAAATTGAAAAAAAAAAAAACAATCCTTAATATTTAACTTTACTTACAACAGTGGTAGTAAAACATTTTTGTGCCAGTTCTAATGTACTTGAAGATCTGTTGTGCAGCTGGTATCTCGGGGACAGAGTTACCACTGTGGTTGCTCTGTAACGTCCTTTGGCCATCCTAGTGGTTACTCCGATCAGATAAACCAACTCGGGACGATTATCACGTAAAGTAACTCTCAACCTTTGAACCTATGCAAGATTTATTTAAATAAGATTACACTTGAATGTTAGTAATTCAAATTTCAAATATTATTTTAAAGAGTCTGACTTGTATTCCTGGATGCAGATGGAAATGTTGCGACCATTGAGGCACACCTTGCGGATGAATGCCCGTGCCAATACGAACAGCGATAGATCTACTCGCTTCTTCATCGCTGAACGAAAACAGCAGAGGTGCGACCATCCTGGCTTTTTCATGCTCCTCGAATTGACCAGCAAAATCGGAGCCTACGCCTTCCTGTCTAAACACCAAAGGTAATCCTGTCTTATTGATGATCCAATAGGGAGCAGTGATATTCACTTTAATCGCTGCACCCTTTTCAACCACAACAGTTGCTTGTAAGAAGAGAACTCTATCAAAAGAATCCAGCAGACGCAGACGACTTGTGAAAGACGTGCTATACTGTGGGATGAGCAGCTGAAAATAATCAAAATTTGGATTAAAAAATGATCAAAGATGTTTTTACTTTATGATATAGAATATTCGAGTAAATTTGCAAGTTACTGTTCCAACTCCTGGATATCCTTCAACTTGTATAGTAATTTCCAACGTTTCATCTGCGTTGTAACTGTGCAGGTCCGAACTTGATCCAGGTGGTACCCTGCTGCCGTTATCTTTTCCTACTTTGTACATAATTTCATGAGGTAATAAATTGGTAACTGTAATCGGAGCAAGTATCGTTATTGTGTGGCCTGGAATATCGTTGATATCCATGGGATAGTTGTCTCTCTTTATTGCTACCGTCACTCTGTAAGAAATTGACATTTTATTATAATAATTACAATCATTATTATATATAATATAATATAAGTTATATATAAGCTAAACTTGATGATAAAAAACTTGATTGAACCTAAAAAAATTGCTCTGATTATCCCTGCAACTGATGAAAATTTCTTTGACCTCAAGTGGTTTCTTTACAATTGACCAATGAATCATTTCTGTACAATATTGAAAAGTGCGGTCAGGCTGCACTGGTCTCAGGCTCATGTCCATGTCAGTATGAGTTATTGCTACTGACAATTCAGAGTGGGCTGGAATTTTCAGAATGCGACCACTGCCCGAAGTACTTGAGAAAAAATCTGTAATGAAAATCAGACCAAGTTGAAATTACAGTTAACAGTTTGTTATTGGCATGATAACAACGACACATACATCTAAATTGACTCAACGATTTCACCATTTTGATCTCAACCGGATAGTTTAATTTATTAACAATCTGCAAAGCTGATCTGATAGTTACTAAT
The DNA here is from genome assembly GCA_025266255.1 of Trissolcus basalis. Classification (NCBI taxonomy): domain Eukaryota; kingdom Metazoa; phylum Arthropoda; class Insecta; order Hymenoptera; family Scelionidae; genus Trissolcus; species Trissolcus basalis. The sequence goes on along the minus strand of JAAMPD010000355.1, from coordinate 11,191 downwards.
TTTCTGGCCGAACCTTCGAGCTCAACGTTGAAAATCACTCTTGCTTTCATATTAGGTACCTAAAACAATTTACATTACATTTTAATTCAAAATCAAAACAAAAAATTTGATCTTAATACAAAACGTTTCACTGTCAAATTTACCTCAGAACCTGTTGTGTCAATCAGAGCATTTCTAAAGTAAACCCCGACCTTATCTACCGAAACCGGTTCCATGAGTCTCATGCCATCAATGAGAACAGCAACTTGGTGTCTCCTCACAATATGCGTCGAATGATGCCTCATCTTGCCCCTGCCCTCGAAGGTAAACGGAACAGTCTGTCCAATCGGTACCTCCAGCCACGTTTCGTCTTTCTGCTCGAGTTTCATCAGCGAGCCTTTTTCAGTTTCCTTAAGGTCATCCGCACTAGAGATGAACGTTTTGAACCGAAGTGTCGAGCCCGTCTCATTCTTGAGCGCAAACGGTATAAACGGCGACCTCCGTCTGTACTCTTGCTGGCCGTTGTTGGTCATCTTGGTCGAATAATTTTTCGCATGGTAATCCTGCGTCCAATTGTCTTTCACCAGAGACACGAGTTTAACCAGCGTATAAGTAACATTAACATTCACCGAATCATGGGAATCGACTTTGATCTGCATCCTCTTTTGCGTCAAGTTACTCGCCAGCGCCTGGTTCCAATTCACGTTTGCTCGCCAGGGTTCTATGAACGGTTCCCAACCACTCAAAACCCTGTTATAATAATCAATCCCAAAAGTTGCTGAGATCGAGCCCGATCCCGTTGTTCTCTGCTGACTTAGGTTCAGGTCGGACAAGGTGAGTTCAAGCAAAGGAACATCGGCATCCCGACAATCATCGATGATACAAATCCGAAGACAGGCTGTCTCCAATTCGAGCTTCTTAAAACAAGGTTCGTCGTTTGAGGACATCGTAGATGCAGTTACAGTATCATTCGGTACGGCGTTCTGTGTGAGCCACAGTGCTGCATCGTCCAGGTGGCCATTACAGTTATCCAAAGCAATCTCACAATCGACTTCATTAAAACCCAAGGCAGAAAGTTTGCCAACCTGCTGTTGTTGGGTTTTGATCACCTCGCTAGATTCCGGAGAACACAACACGGGCGACGACGAGGATTTCTGTTTGGCCCAGAGGGTTTGCTTTGGCAACGAGTCTAGCATCCGTGTGAACATGTTCACATCGTGATAACTCAGTCGCACACTCAGAGGCTGCAGTTGTACCTCCAGGCACTTGTCGCAGTTGATCTCAAGACTCGCTCCAACAGGGTCGATTATAGAAAGGGCCGTCTCCTCTTCAAACCCTAAAATACAGGAGAACAGTTCGCAGTGCGACAAAGTACACGTGAGGGTCTTCTCTCCCTCCTGAGGACTCGAACGATAGGACATAACGGCAGTGCACTTGAAGATGACGGCATTGGTGTCCAGAAGCGAAGTGTCCTCCACGAGAACCAGCTCGGAATCCGTAATATTGAGCTTGAATTCAAACGGATAAACCGGTTGCGTCTGCTGGTGAATCTCCCCGCGTTGGTTGAGAACAACCGAAGACGACGACAACGGCTCGGGTTCGGGTGATTTCAAAACGAGGAAATCCCTGACAGCCTCGAGCCAGTCGAGGATCGCAGTGATTCGCATGCTGTGTAGCAAAACTGTTGTTGACGAACTGTTGTTACGCTTCCTGTGGTGTATCTCAGCCTGGACTCGGTCCTCGCTGGTACTGTTGTTGGTCAGGGGTTGAAGGATGCTGCTGAAGACGTTGGGTCTGAGGTTCTGTGGCTCGTCGTTGAATCGAGTGTCTGTGATTAGAATCTCCCTAGAAACCAGATCTATATCCTGAGACCCGTCGCTCAGAGAGTCGATGATAAGTTTGGATTTGATAAAATTGACACAAGCGAGAGCAGGGACTCCTCGGTGCGGATGCAACTTGAGGGTAACGTTCACGAGTTGGATGTTGATGTACGATTTGGTCCAGACTTGTTCGTTGCTCTCGTTCGCGTCGGTTTCATCGTACTCGTCCTGCGGGTCTATATTAATAAATAAACTCCTTAGGTCGTCGAGGTTTTCTCCGATGTTGTAAGAAAGTAATCCTCGAATGAGCATGTACTGAACAGGGTCTAATGCACAGTCCATAGTTGAAAGAGTCCCGAAAACGCTCACATCAGCAACCTCCCGACTCAAATAACTATCTAAATTCCTCTCCACTCGTAATTTCAGATGACATTTATCAGTTAGTAAAGAGTGGCCAGATTTGACAACCACGAAACTACCGATGGTCAAGCTATCAGCAGGAACAGACTGATCATCACTTTTCAGACGTGTCGCAGCATAGACATCCATGTTGACCAAGTCGAGGTTCATAAGATCCAAGAGCAGTCCAGGCGACCTTTCAGAAAACTCGAAACTATTTCGAGCTGTCAGTTCTCCGAGGTCCAACAGAATCATCTCTTCAGACCTGGAGCTAACTGGGAGCAAAATGATCGGAGCTGCCGCGTGCAGTTCCAAAGACAGTCGGGTGCTCCGCTCGTTGACGTTGATGACTGCGCTTCTGCCAGCTCGCAAATTCGCCATGATTGTGCGAAGACGTGAAAAGTGGAGGAAAAAGGCTTGTAGCTCCGCGACGAATCTCTGCGTGTGGACGTAGTGCACGGCGGACATCTGAAGTTTAAGCTGAGCGTCATAAGGTCGCTTGTCCGTGTCCAAGTAGTAACTCAGGTACTGAAAATGTATAGCCTTTCTACCAGCTATGAGGAACCTTTCACGGTACAACCGACCGTGTGAAGTGAGATCCAGCAGCGACATGGAACCCAGGGAACCATAAACCTTCGAAGTCCCGCACTCCTTGAGAATGTGAACCGTAACATCAGAAACATTTGCTTTGGCAATCTCCCTCTCGGTGTGAGTCAAAACTAACGTCAGAGACCTCACTTCTATTTCGGTCTCTGAGAAGACCACTGTCAGTTGTTCCTCGCTGTCCTCGCTGGTTGGACAGGTCGCAGCCACTGGAGCGTTCGTCTGAGCGCTGATCGCACTCGGCGAGCCGATCCCGAGGAAATCCAAAACAACCATCCAGGACTCGACTCTTATCACCAAGTCTAAACAATTAAAATCCACGCTCGTGAGTTTTCGTTGCTTGACTTTGCTTGAATCATCTTCATCGGCGTGAGTTTTAGTTACGATGTTAATTAGGACCAAGTTCTCTTCACTGTTTATAGCAGTAGCTGTCCCTGGGGAAGGTGGTGGAGTGTTTGGAGTGTCCGAGTTCACTTTCAACACCGATACATGTTTTCGTCGCCAGTGTGAAGGTATCGCCCCGTACAACGTGTCGGTTTCCAGTCTGTCAGGAAGGCTTCCCATACAGGCGTCGTCCCTTTTGATCAACGTCGCTGGTTGTCTTGAGAAATCCGGACACGACCTGGACATGCCAACTCTGAGTTTGGCTCGGTGCGGAGCCGACGACTGCATCATAAACCGATGTTTCGAGCCGACCGGACACAGGAGATCTTCCATCAACAGCGACTTCAACGACACCTGCATCGTGGATTCGTGTTTTTGTACTTTTTCATACTTGGCGATCAGATCCCGCATTGAGAGCTCCACCAAGGGTTGCTGGTTCACTTGGTTCTGCTTCAGCTGGACACTCAACACGGGTAGTTCAAAGAGCACCTTTATCGCCAAGTCGAATTTATCAGAGGTAGCTGGTGACGACGAGGCCATCTGTTTGACAAGATTTTGTGGTTTCTGAACGCTATGGGCTGGTTCCGTTCCGGGTATGGAGAAGAGTCGGCTGATGGTGTCCTGCAGTTGTTCGTACTGCGGTCGGGAAAGAGACACCTTGAGCGGCGTCACAACCACGCCGTGCACCTGCACGACTGGATTATTACTTCCAGGGATGTCCCTCTCGAGGAGAAAACCAGGACTGCGCGCACTCGACGTCGACTCCCTCTCAATCTCGAGCCTCAACATGGTGTCGTGCAAGACAGGCTTACCAAACTTGTTACAACAGTACATCTCCTCAGCCCTGGCTGGCATCTGCCCACACGTCTGCATCTGACTCGAGTTGATGTCAATGTCCAAAGAATAGAGATTCATATCGCGAACCTCAAGGCTGAGTTTCTGTTTATTCGACGACTCGTGCTGGAGGGACATAGTTCCCAAGTGAGCAACAAAAACCTGCAAACTCTGCGCAGAACGTGGTATCACAATCACGGGACTCTCCAGCAAGATGTCCAGGTTGACAATTAGATTGGTCGGTGTGTTGTCCGAGCCGCCGTCGAACGAGATGCTGAGGAGTCTTTTGCGCTGAGGCAAACTCGCCCAGTCGTCCGCGTGGACCAGTCCGATCGCCATGTCCGTGGCTGCTGCACTGATCTGACGAGCCAAATTGCTCAGGTACTGTTTAAACTCGTCTGCGCACGATCGCAGCTCGGAAATCAGATGAGGGGCGTGAGTGTACCAGACACTCGCAACTCGGATCTTAATGTCTACTGTAGTTTCGCTCGTCTCTGTTGTTGAGTTGCTCCTTTGCAGGGAAAATTCCAGTGCGTCCTGCTGGTTGACCCCCCAGCTTGGAGGGTGATGATGGTCCTCCACCAGTGGATCTCTGCCCACACTTATAATCCTCTGATGCCGCTTGCCAACGACCGTCTGGTCGAGGAGCTGCAACCCCCCGAGCGATCCTGAGATGAAGGTGTTCGTGGACAGGTTGGCTTCTATCCGAGCATTGGACATGGTCGCTGTCGCGATCTTCTGACCAACAAGATGCCCATCCTGCATAACAGCTCGCAGGAAGAGAACATTCAACCGATGGAAATCAAACGTGACCTCTGTCCGAGTGGTGGTCGATGCTTTGCAATCAGAAGCCAGACTCGACTGGGACTCCTGCCACTCGATCGACCGAGAGGAGCGGGACGATGACTTGTGCGAGGGGAAGAGCCGTTTGACAAATCCCACGAGCTCGACGATGGTCACCTGGTTGGCAATGATGTCCAGGTTGTTGAACTGGATGTTGGCAAACTGCAGGTTCTCGTTGCCGTCCTGGCTGAACCTCAGTTCGATTCCGATGAGCGCCTCTGAGTCGAGTTGGTCCAGACCCATCGGCCCGTCGATGTTACTCGTTGGTGAAAGGGACTTTTCGGGTCAGCGCCACGAGCTAGACTCGACAAGGCGTGAGTTAGCGCCATTGGTGATGTGAGTCTGCGCGGGGCTGGCCCGGCGAAATGATCCGGCGACCCTGGCGAGACTGGAGAAATCGGCGAGGTCGGCTCCGAGTCCCTCAAACTGCCCGAGACACTGTCCATCCCGACGTGCTTGTGACTCGCAATCAGCAGCTCGAAATCCGGACCGAACTCCTGTAAGGCATCTACTAAAAGCAGTCCATGCACTGAAAGCGACATCCGTAAATCGACAGCTTTTTTCAGAGTAGCCTTTACTCCAGTGACCTGAAGCTCGGCAACACTGCGACCTCTAGACTGCAGTTCAAAGGTCATCTGGTCGATCATGAACTGAACCATCACCGCGTGGTTCTGTTGCATTGTCCTCGCGTTGTTCAAGTCCTTCTGATCCGTTTCTGTCTGCTGCTCTTCGTCCTCCTCGTCCTTTCGCTTCTCGATCTCTGGAGAGTCACTGTTCGAATTTGTCGGATTTGCGAGGATCTTGTTTAGCAGCTGATACATCATCTGGATCGAGTGGACCTTGTGTTCGTTTATGTGTACGACTAGCTTCGGTAGGATACTTGAGATTGAAATATTAGGAAAGATGTAATACGGATCTGCTGTCGACACAACTCGTCGTTTGATCTGCAGGGAGATGTTGAATCTTTCGAGCAGGTGCAGGCTCGAGGTCACTCTTGTTCGGGCGTGTTTCCAGTTGTCCTTGACCTTGCCAACGAGGACCTGTAGGTCCGAGAGATCGATTTTATAATGGTCGTAAAGTTTGTTGTGTAATTCAGTCTCTGAGATGGTAGATTGTGCCTTGACTTGAATCGGCGCAGACATGCTGTTCTCCTGGCTGCCTGGCGGGGTTGAACAGGGCGTTTCAAACATTTCGTACTCGTCGTCGTCCTCGCTCTTTGGTGGCGATTGCAACACGTTCATCTCGGCGTTGTTGGATAAATGCAGCCGACCGAAATCTACCACCACCACAGCCGCGTTCGAGTCGTCGAATTTCTCAATCAGGAGGATCTGCGGCGCTGAAATGTTGAGCTGCAGATCCCACGAGGATCTGTAGACAAAATCACCCTCAAGAATTTGTTCCCAGTTTTTCATCAGCCGTCTGTGTGTTCTGCGTTTCATCTGCTGCAGTCTCTGGTGGGGCGAGTACCTGTGAGGTTCAAATAGAAAATTGACCAGCCACTGGATAGCCTGGGGGTTGTAGACAATCTCCAACGACCTCGACTGGATGTACAACGAATGATCGAAGTTACGATACAGAGGCTTCTTTTCGTAGGTAAGCTCGAACAGCGCCTGTGTAGAAGCGTGACTGACTAATTCTGACGATGATCCACCTAGTCTTCCGGTGTTCGACGTCTGGGGCTGTATGAGAATTGGGAACGTCGATTTCTCGGTCAGGTAATCGTGCAAATACAAAGCACCGAGACTTATGACAAACTTGTGCGATCCTGACCGAGGTCGCGATTCGTAAGTTAAGTCGACTTTCTCAAACTGAAGTTCCATCGCTGCTTTCGGTGCGACGTCTTTGTTCTCCTCGTCGACTATGCACAGGGAAAAGGCGCCCTTGGTTAGGGTGAAGTTGAACTGGCCGAACACAGTGTCCCGACGTAATAGAGTATCATCGTCGATCGTGTCAGCTAATGCGTCGAGTAATTCGCCGTCGAACGTGGACGACGTGGGCGAGGGTGATGATTGAGTATTTGTGTTGTATGGTTTTGAGTACCAGCCCCACCACTGGGGAAACCATTGCACCAGCATACCACGGGCCTGAGTAGAGTTACCGTTTTTAAGCTCTGTCGCATCTTTCGGCGGCATTACCCGGTACATTGCAATTTCTCGCAAAACGCGGAGTTCGTCAAAACTTCGCTCCTGCTCCATCGCCTCTTTCATTGATTTTGTTTCTGGTGGCAAAATTGACGTTGGAGAGCCTGCAAAATACAAATCCAGATATGAAAATGAAATATAATTTTCATTATTTTTTGAAATCGCAGAAATAAAAATTGCGAGAATGTGTAAGTGTGATTACTAACTCAATAACTTAACGCAAGCTTCTACATAAAGTTTGTTGTTTTTTCCTCGTTCTATCATGTGTTCCCATGTTATTTTAGGCTTGAAATATCGTTTTCCTATATAGCACCGTGCTGCATAAATCCACCACTCTCTAGGAGAATCCGATACAGGGACCACGGGACGACATCTTCTTTGGCTTCTTTGGCGATCAATATTTTCTAAATTTCTAATGCAATTGACTATTTCTTTGTATTGTTTCTGAAAATATAAATGAATAAATAAATAATTTGTTCTTGATTTGAGCTACAAACGATTAGATTTGGATTTGGAAATGAACATTCTTACATCCGTCAAAGATAAGGGAACTTTGTCAAGTGATAAATTAACAATAATCCTCGGTCTGTTAACAGATCTAAGTGGCCGCTCTGATCTGTCTCTCTTAACATTGGCTTTTGCGTTTACAGGTGACAAAATGTAACACCACTTTTCTTTCTTCCATTGGCTCATTGCCACCTGAAAAATATTAAATAGATAAAAAAATGATACTGGTGGTAATTGAAAAATTATACACAAACCAATTTCACGTACAGTTAAATCACCCAAATTCATGTTACCGTAAAATTGTTCTTTTTTAACATTGTTCCAATACACTGACAGTCCATTTAACTCCATGAGTTTGTATGAAGCGTCTGTAGTATTCCATGAAGTTGCACCCGGGCTCAGAGTTGCATCGCAACTTTGTGTTGTTAAGCCTTCTATTATAATTCCAAATGCTACACCATTTCCTGTAAATTATACATACCATAATTTTATATTATTAGAGATGCAACTGTTTATTTGATTCAATTTTTGTCACTGTTTGATACATTGTGTACAAACCGTTTAGTGACGTAGCATCTTCGAATCGTAAGTGGACATCTTTTATGTTCAATTGTAAATTTTCTATCACATTTGTGACCAAGGACGTTCCATAATTCAACCAGGAACTGTAACTGGTCGCATAATAACCAGGATCGCTTTCCATGTTCGCCCTCCATCTTGCTTCTAAAGATTCTAATCGACTTAATTTGTAATCTACAAACGCCTGCTTCTCACCTTCAATGTCATACTGCAAAATCAAATAAATACAATTCAAATTAAAACCTATTTCCCAATTGAAAAGAAAAAAACATATGTTCATTCATCAATGAAACTGTAAAAATAAAATGTAATTTCACACTTCTCTATATCAAAATGTGTTGAATCAATATACGTTACTCTTCAATATTTGCATTGTCATCCTGTGACTCATTAAATTGTACCCATGATCTCACACACGTTAAGTCGATCTCAAATGATATGACAATTTGTTAATGAAATATTTCACATGAGTTGCAATGGACAATATAAAAATTAAAACAATTCAATCCAGTATGTGTGTTATTCAGATATTTGAAATGATATAGTTCAACAAAATTGATATATAAATGTTTCATTTGGCATCGCTCGTTGCCAATTATTCGTTCAAAATAAGTGTTTTGTTTTGAACAAAAAATGAATTAATATTATTTCGATCGTTCAAAATTTAATTGATTAAAAGTCTGTTATCAAGTTGATAATTCAACAAAATTCCTTGGTATATGTTTGTCAGTTTCTTGCCTCGTCTAAATTGATTGGTCCAGCAACTAAGTATAATTGTTCGATCGCTATAACCCATGAAGCAGTGCGAATCTGTGTAACTGGTACTTGTAAGCGAACTTTTCCAATGAACCCAGCTTTTATTTCCACCGGTAATCCCAAATTTCTCAAGGCTTCCTTCTTCAGTGGTAAATTCTCCAATTCAACTTCTCCTGAAAAAAGAAAAAATAATTAATAAAATATCTACAACAAAATAACTACAAAAACAAAATAACTGTTTTAATTTTAGTACAGTATCTCATAGCAAGTCATACATTATATAAACATTTAAGAAACACACATACACACATATCTTAAAAACATTCTTACATTCTTTATAATAATAAAATACTTGTTTGAAAAAAAATTAAAAATAGATGGATAGAAAGTATGTATTATTTTTATCGCTACTTATAAAAAATAAAGTTATAAATAGGCAAATAGAAAGTTTTTAAGCAATTAAATTGATTTTAATTGAATTACAATTTAAAAATCAATTGACCTTTCTGAATTTGTATTTCAGATTGTAATTGACCGATGCGCACAAACGTTAATTGCAAAATCCCTAATTCAGTGCACACATTTCATGCGAAATTGACCAATCAAGATTGAACTTTGATGTTTGACATTTTTTTCTTCTTCTTCTGCATCATTATTTTTAGAGATGAAAGGAGTAAAAAATGTCAACAAACAACAGGAGAGAAAATTAAAAAAAACATGACAAAACAAAATGAACCAACTAATTTTTGTGAAATAGAAAAATATAACGTATAGAAATAAGTGAAAATATAAACTCACCTGAGAGTAAAGCAATGCTCAATTGATCTGTGTTCAAGTTTTCAACATATTTGCCAAGATAATTATTTAGAACGTATGCGACAAGTCCTTCCAACATTGTTGAAATTCAGCAATTCTTATTATGATACCACAGTTGACATAAAAATATACACTCTGGGATATATATGTGTGTGTAAGAGGTTAGGTGCAACTCAAATCGGGGATTATTGAGCTTTATCGGTGATGACAGCGGTTACAAAGTTTCGAGCTGTCAATTATCGATGTGCCATTGGGATACGATGAACTTAATTTTCTAAAAAGAAAACTTTTCTTTAAATATTGATGGTTTGTCGCGACATTATACATCCTTAACAATCGTCTGACAACTATGAGAAACTCGGGGCAACTATATAGGTATACAATAGTTACGCATTTTTCGCGCATGAGTTTTGTGTGACCCAACCAAACCAATAATGAAAAACAAGTGAAGCGGTAGCTCGATAACGGCTTCAACGGAAATGAAGCTTTGATTGGCTCGTATGAACTAGAGTGTTTTGGTAGTAGCGCACAATTATTGTTAGTTATTGTATACTTTTGGATCACAACCAACACAACAATCGAAACATATTATGAATTCTAACTCAAATGATGTCATAAATAATAAAAACAAGTTTTGTTCAAACAGGTATTTCTTTTCATTGAAAGTCTGTGGAAAATATCATGTGAGTTATAACAATGAAGGTAATCATGCACACATTTATAAGCAGTATTTTACATAAATGTATTTTATTTTTGATGTTGTAAAAAATTTGAGATATAACTTTTTGTTATATTTATTTTATTTTGATAATTAAAATCAGATATAATAATCTGACATTTTCGTTATAAATTTTGTTAAATTGGAAGATGAATAGTTGATGTTTATCATAATTTTCCAAACTTTTTGCAGAAACTTCATGACATGAAGGTGAGAGAAAGATGAGAGATTAGCAGGAACGCGTGATATGATGCCAAATTTCTGACATGCCTAAATGGAATGAAACATATACATTAATTTAATCTGCTTTAATTCAAGAATACTGTAACATACATGTATAAATGGTAACAGTCCATAACGAGGCGACGAAGTGACTATGACGAGATTTAACTCGTCATCAATTTTCGAACAATATTTTAAATATAATTTTAAATTCAACATTTTCACGCCAAACTATGGCGCATGCGCGTCGCGTATTAGTGCGCCTACTTTCCTACAGGAAAATGGCATTATGTTTTAGCGTTACACTAGTGTAACGCTACGCTGGCGTAACGCTATGACGTAACGCTATTTATGGTGATCATTGCTATATCCAGACGTTGTCACGTCAAATTTTGCTATATGCAATCCAGTTGCTAGCACCAGGTTTTTTATTAATTTTTTCTTTCAGGTTGAAAAAATTATACGTTGTTGCCCATAGTTTCTCATTGAATTTTGTTTAACAACATTTTTTCAACTTAGTGAAATTTTCATTTTATTTTATTCAATTTTATTAAAACACTGAAAATCGCTGGTTTTTTAAAGTGGGTACG
>JAAMPD010000354.1:74932-99566 GCA_025266255.1 Trissolcus basalis | reverse complement strand
TAATCGGGAGGGGGGAAGAGGAAGGGGGGCCTAGAAAATTCCAACACTTTTAACTGGGGCTCGTAAAAAACTGCCAACCCGTTTTGATAAAACGAGACAATTTTTTTCAGCTTGACGTCAAATTTAATGAGATTTTTTTTGCTATTTAGGTTTAAAAAATCTCATTTCATTTAGAATTTGAACGGTGAGAGAGAGGGAGAACAAAATTGAGACTCGCTAATGCGATGATCTCGTGCCGGACAAAATAGCAATAAATTATGAACAAGAATTATGATTAACGATAACGGGTGTGTGCGTATCGATTCGCGGGCGCGGGCTAGGCATTTACCCACTTTGCAAATTCAACCCAGATTCGCATTGTCCGAAAGGAGGTCGACATGCATTATGAACGCAGGGCGTAGAATATTCCCGCGGGGGTGGAAAAAGTCTCGTCTTCTTGCAAGCAAGTCCGCAAAGCGTTGGGAAAGAAAAAAAGTAAAATATTTTTGAAGAAAAGTTCTCGTGCTGGCTAAAGCTTGCCTCAGCCTGTTGGTAAGCTCTCGCCTCTCGGTCGTAGTACATACTTTTCGTTCTGACCAAATATCGATATCTTAAAATCACAACGAAATCCTATAACGTTTACTTTGGGACGAATTCGAAAGAAAATAAAAACTAAGTTGAAAAAACAAAATCATATTTTTATTACGACAAAATAAACGTTTTCTCAGATCTGGTAAACAAAAATCACGTCCGAGGACGAAATAAAGATCAAGATTGCGGGGAACAGGATAAGACAGAGGGGGCAACGAAAAAATAGGGTGAGATTTTTTCTTTCTTTTCGTCGACGGTTTATATTTAATTATGACGAGAAATTCGGCAACACTTCAGCGGTCCGTGATTATTCCCCTCGAAAGCGTTCGGACGCCTTGCCACGTCTCGATCCGGAAAATGCAATTAAACGCCGCCGTATTGCACGATGACTTGTATTCGATTGTGAGATATCCGTGTGCGCGATTAACCGTAGGTTTTATTTCGATTTTATCACAGGCAACGGTGTACGATCGCGCGCCGCCTTTCACCCCTGCGAACTTTTCGAGTGGCAGAATGAAGAGAAATGTGAGCACCACCCGAAAGACGACTTTTGCTTTTTGGCCCAACGCCAGCCTAATATTGTTTCCGGTTTTCGCGCCACTCCTGGACCGTTTCAGTTTTGTATCTGCTTTCATTGATACGACAAACGCTATCAAATTTTATTATTATTATTTTTTTTTCAAACCACATTTTTGTTTCATTTGAATTTTTTAATAATAAAAATTGAAATCAACTTTTAAAACGGGAAATTGAAAATGCAGACATTCGATTTTGTAATAAAGCCAAAAGTTGGAGCTTTGTCAGTTACCATCAGTCGGTAATGTCGATTTTTTCCAAAACAATTTCCTTAATGTTATTTTATATGAAATTCGTTTATATTTAATTGAAAATTGTTTCAGAATATTGTTTCTTGGGATGAATATTTTTGCGATGCAAATTTCGGGACGGTTTTCAATTGGCAAAGTGCAGTTTAATTTTGAGAAGCGACCAATGCCGCACTATCGCCTTGAAACTTTTTACCATTCAGCAGCTGCATCGGTACCAGTGTATCTAACAAGTTAAAGGACTTCGTCTTTGGGATTAAACCCCGAACCTTTTCTCCATGGTCTTTCAGAAAGATTTTCTTTCTCTTTTCTTATTTCGCTTTTGTCTCTCTTTTCCATTCAACCGTTGATTCTCTTTGAGTCTTGTACGGTCAAGCTTTCCATGTCTCTGGACATGAGTTTCATGTAGATGATAATTTACCGTCCATTTATTTTCAGCGAATTGCAAGCTTTCACACGCGCCTTTTTACTGAAGACGTATACTTCTGCGAATAGTTTCGTTAAGCTTTGAACGTTCCTTTTTCGAACGCCAGCAACAGAAATTAAATCCAAAGAAAAGCCGAGGGTACATTTTCACAGAATTTTTATAGTTCAACTTCTCTTTTTGCCGAGTCACGTACAATCAATGTACAATTTAATTTCGAATCGTGAATTAACTTTTAGCACAATTTTATTTTTTCATCGTTTTTGCTACGTTTTTTTTCTGGCTCGCGAGTTATCTCCTTTTTTGTATGCTCTCGATCAGGTTTCGTTGTTAGTGTACATACGCCAATTTGGCGTGTAGTAAAAAAACGGCAATTTTTTAATTCCATTTATCAACAGTCATCAGTTGAAATTTCGAATCGTCGTTCTGCAGCCGAGATTTATGTACATTTTTTTGCAAAAATGGCTTTTTTTACATGCGTCAAGATACATCCTCGAAACGTGAGCTAGAGTGACACAAAGGCTTGCATGATGACGTATCGAGTCGAGTATGATAAATTTTATTGAAAAAACATACTTTAAAAAAGAAGACAACAAATTTTTTGTCCAAATTGTGAAATAAAAAAAATTCAATCGCTTCCATTATTGGGACGAAACAAATCGTTTTGAAACTTTTTTTTCATTTTTGTTGAACAAATTGCAGTCGGAAATAGTCCGGCGGATAAAATTGTTTGTGCAAATTTTAACAAATCGATGGAGTTTAAATTTTAACGTGAGAATCGGACGGGTAACTTAGTGAAGGGCTTTTTTTTAATTAATCGAGTCCAGATCTCGAGTTCGGTGTACACATCAATATAAAAGGCAAAATGCCAGAACCGACGGGATCGGACTTTTTAAACTTGATTCCCGTGTTCGGCACTTTTCGTCACAAAAAATGTTCACTGAGTCTCTGCGAACTTCACTTTTTTTGTCCGACCCCTTTTTTTCACTTTGCACTTTTTTCCTTCATCCTTTCTGTTTCCGTACATCTTCACAGTTAATCATATTTCGCGCTACACCTTTACAGTTATTCAATTAACAATAATTGGACGAAAGAAGTAAGGAAAAATAATGCTGATGATGACAAAAAAAATCTCGTTAACAGACAGATTTTTCAGCGTTTGTAACTTTTTTTTCTTTCACTTTGCAATTAATAATTAAGTAATATCAAGTGGAAACAACTGATAAAAAGCGCAAGTTCAGCGATGAAAAACTGATGTAGGAAATTGTTTGCGGTGCAGGTGCTGAACTTGTTTTTCTTCTTCGAAATTTGCATCCCGTCAACAAACAATGTCGAGGCAAATATTGAATTTTAAAAAGTGAGTGCCACGTCATGCTCTCAGGTTGCACAAACTGCGAAAAATTGAGATGGTACGTATGATAAGTGAGTGCACGAAAAGAGCAGGGCGATCGATACGCGTTTTACGTTTGGGAAAGCGACCAATCCGGGATGATCATCACGTCGGACGAGAAGCCGGGGCTCAAGTCACAAGCCACTCATATCGACAAGCCGAACCGACTTTCACAAGCTCCGTGCTTGTTCCGAAATTTCAACTCCATATTCCGTGGTGCATATCAAGATGTAATGTTGGCTTAGGAGAGTGAGAGTCGTTGATACAATCGCTAACGACGACTTGACGTCTTTTTGCAAAACACATTCAAAGTCATGGCTTAATTTTTCCTCCCTTGTCCCAAAGTACATTTTCTAAAATTGGATAAAAAGAAACCGACCATTTTCATTTTAATTGAAAGATCAAATGATTTTTTATTTCACGACAATGGCTCGTGCGTGAAGATTAAAAATGAACAAAAAAAAAAGAAAAAAAGAAAGAAAAGGTCCCCTTTGTGAAAATGGATTTACGATTCGCAAAACTGGGCTATTTCCAATTTGAAGGTTTGTTTAGCTCCCATATAGTGAAATTTGTTATTCCGAAATTTTACGACGCGAATTAGCATTTTATAGTGTGGAGTGGCAATTTTGCTATGCAAATCAGCGGATCTACATTTTACTACAAAAGCAATAAATGTTTAAATTATAATTGAAAAACTTTTCCCTTTTAGTTATTTTACACCAATTAAAATTTGTTTACACTATCATAAACTCTCGCATTTGCATGATTTTAATCTGAAATTATACGAGAGGAAGAAAAGGAAAAAGGAAACATTTTTTTTCTTTCCTTCTTTCAACATTTAAAATGCATATCTTAACATTCTGAAAATCCCCCGGTGAGGAATGAGTCTTTGGATTAACACAAAACCTGCTCCCGCGTTATCAGCAATAAATTTCATAATCTTAATTAACTCTGCAAACAGCGCGATCGGATATATCATCGGCGCGCGACATTATTTGAGGGCACGCATTGCCGCGGTAGCGATTGGCCTCGCGCCTCGCGACAATCTCGAATCGCAAGATCCTTAAAACGTGGTCCCACAACTGCGTAGCGTTTGAAACGTCACGACTGACTTGCTTTACGTTTACCTAGATTGCGGGCCGTAATTAGCGAGCGTGTCACGCCTCCGTAATTGCAACTGACGATCTTATCGTACGAAACGAGGGACACTAACTAAATTTATTATGTCTGGCCATTCGAATGAATTTACAATACTATTTATCCGCAGCTAATAATTCCTTGAAAGAGGTCGCTCAGCTTTTAATGATCAATAAAAGGAAAAGTAATAAAAAATAATAAACTAGAAAAAAATAAAAATAAAAAAATAAAATAATGAAATGAAAAATATAACTACCGCACTGATTTATGTAAGTTCAAACTTTTCTCCAGTTCTGTTTTGAGTTAAAAGTTTTAATGAAGAAATTAATCTGATAGCTGAAGAGAAATAAAGAACATCATGATTAAAGTTCATTTTATAATCATAAAATTGTAAGGAATATCTAGTTATAAAACTGTATGAACTCGGGATGAAGACAATTTATGAACTGATATATATTCTTGGTGAAAAATTTTCGCGCAGATTAGTTAAACTTTACGTGATAGGAGGTAGGGCTTTATTTCGAACCGGTGGTTAGAAATAACGATCTCGAACCAAGTAGTTTAATTTTGGGTCAATTGCTCCTACTCGAAAAGTTGTGTGATTCGGATTAGATTCGTGAGACTTCACAAGTGATACAGCCCCACGTTGTGTCAGACCCGAGTGACGCCCACCGATGCACCAAACATTCGGGACCGAATGAACCTTCAATTTTCGCGAACGTCTTTCAATAAATTAAATCCCACCTTGCGATATTACAACAAACCTTGACAGCCAAATTTTAATTAAAATTCCAAATTTTCGAGCAACTCCACGGCGTTCTCTCTCATTCTGTCATTATAAACTAACTCCCACTCAGATTCAGTCACAATTAATTACCCAAAACTTTCATCATGAAATATACAAGTATATTCAGGATAATAAAATTTCTTGATTATATTAGAGCTGCGAAGCTTATTCATTCGGAGGCAAGTTTTCGTTAACCGGTGTCTGAGGGTTTATAATTACGACTAGTCTGCGAAAGTCGCTTTTAAAAATTGTACATTTTATTTGAACCGTGAAACATGAAAGAATCGATGCGAGTGCATCGGACAAGGTATTCGGTGGCAGTTCCAAGTCGTGTTCAATGATATTGTAATAATTCTATTATGTATCGATGAGCAGGGTGGAATTTAAATTAGATCATACATCGTAAAATAAAGTCGTGCATAAAATTGGTATTCCAGACGAAAGTTATCGTATTATAACAGCCATTATCCCTTTTCGAAGTTGCTTCGAAATATATACATGTCGCCCCGGTCGCGAAGTTACTCCCAACTCCGCGCAGTCACGTTTACCATATCTCAAAAAATAGACACTCCACAAATTTCCATTAATATTTAACAGGTGATTTAGATTTTTACATCCCAAATTTCATATTCAATTATTCTGACGAGAATCGAGACTCATCCTTCAGCCCTCGCTCTTTGCATTGAAAGATACAATTCTGCGTCGGAGGTTGAATTCAATTCCCGTTTCGCTGAATTGTTCAAAGTGTTACATCGATAATATACGTTTATTAAACTTGCAATCAAAATGAATGGATTCCGTCCGAGCTGACTCGAAGATACAATTTTAACGTTATTGAGTTTCATCATTAAGGGCGAAAGAAAATTAACAATTAAACGTTACGATGAAAAAGAAGGAAATCTGAAAACTTGGTCGTATCTGAACTTTACTTGAGGCAGTGAGAGAGACAATATAAAATTCTGTTTCCGGATCGATTCATTATAGTCGGTAGAATATTTTTGAAAGCGATAAAAAATTACGATCAAACTTAAGAAAGTTCGAAGGTTCGTATAAATGTCGTGAAAAATTGCTGCAACACTTGCGGAAGAAGTTCAATTCTCAGGGGTATGATACTGATTTTATGACGATTCGCGCTCTGGCGCAGTTCGTATGACATTCACTCGTTGGAATTTGGGTTAGATTGAAGTGGCGGAACAGTTCGGAAATTTATGTTTCCCGCGAATGTTTACAGCGTTTGGGCTATCTCGCATGTTTGTGTCTCTTTGGCTAATGAAAAATTACTAATGAAAAAAAAAATGAGAACATACCAGAGTGAATGTTTGAAACTCGTTTTATTGCCAATCAAAAAACAGGAACGATAAATAAAATTGTCAGATTGTTGCATGTGGAAAAACTTGTTAAAAATTTATCAGAAGGAATTATTTTTTATGTGCACAGTCATCGAGATGTGAATAATTTCAAGATGAACCCACAAGCAAACAAAACTACTGTACGGTGGAAAAAAAAAAAGAAAAAACATTTATATAATGGAGTTGCATAATGCATGGAGCTCTGTGCAATCGATTATTGAAATTGCAAATGAGCAATGCACTCGTTATTTTGCCCATTATAGCATGACCGTGTTATTGTTGTCAATGCTCAACATGACAGCGTAGGTCCATTCAGTCGCCTCCTGTCGACGTTTATTAATTGAATTTAATGCGCTGGTGCTCTCTCTTCTCGTAACAGATGAAATCCATTGTCATGCCATTCGGTATTGCCAATAAATTAGAAATTCGTCATAAATTCAAATGAAGGTAAAAAGGCAATACCAATGAAGAATATAAATCGTTGGATTGAAGTTGCAATCGCAAAATAATATAGCCATCAATATTTGCAATAAAAAATGTTTCATTCGTTGGGAAAACAAACAGACAAGTTTTACAGTTCAAGAATTTAATTTCGGTTATCAGTCGTACGAAATTATGAGATTTTCAAACAAGTTAACTCAACGGAGGTAACATTTTATTTTTGCTCGAATTCATGATAAAATGAAGAGTAAGAATTGTTGAACAATTTTTTCGTTCCAAATCGTGTCAAAGTTCATGCGAGGTGAATATCTCTTACGTGTATCAAATGCAAGAAAGTAATGTGGGTTATTAGATGATATTAATAAAGTTACTGGAGTGAAATAACGCTTCCTCATTCACTCGTTTGTCTCTCGATTCATGCCAAAGTTGTAATCAAGTTATTATAAGACATCGTTCTATGCATATCGATCTAAACGTATCATTTTCAACGTTTAAAATTTTTTTTATATCTCTTGAAAAATTTATACTGGTTTTTCAAGTATTTTATAATAAAAAATTTTTCAATATAAATTTTGTTTATTATCAACCTCTAATGAAAAACATAAAATAAATTTATGAAACATGTATGAAATTTATAATTTATCTCTCCGTTGGTTTTTGTTGACTTAATTTGCTAATAAAGACATGGTGTTAATTCATGTTTGTTTTTCCTTCGTTACGTCATGAGCAACGAAATTCGCAGCGAAGGATAAACCAGATCAAACAATTTTCCGATTCCCCGCCGTGAAGACGCTTTTTAAAAATTAAATGTAACGCAGATGGAACGCGCACGGGCTCGATAATAATTTATGAGCCGAGTTTCACACGAAACGCTCGCAGTATTGAAATTTTCATATCGTATGATTAAATCGGATCACGCCCTGGCTATCGGCTGATTCGTTTCAGGATTCGCATATGAAATATGCACGCCAGGGATTTTTCGACGATACAGTTCAATTTTTGTGCTCTGGCATTCTCATAAATATCCGGTTAGTGCCGATTATCGGTAACAAAATCGGTCAGCCCGGTGACTTTATTTTGGCCATTTTCGTTCAGCGTTCATTTTTTCCGCCGGCCTAGAAAATTTTGTTCCCCCAACAAAATAGATATTGGCAGCATCAATTTTTTAAACGCAATTTTTTTCTCCTCTCAACGTTGATTATCTTTTCATTCGATTCAAAATTGAGGTAAAAGTTTTTTTTCCCCCCTCATACATCTGCGGAACTGCATCACACCGTTTCGTGCAAGTAATTCTCGCGTGTAATTCACGTTATGCAAATCTCGCGTATTAATGCAAAATGTCGCGATGACGTTTCGTTCGCGAATTTCAGATAAACGAGCAGGCGTATGCGTAGAATGCAAATTTATGGGATCGAAATTTGTAAGGTTCATAAGCCTTCGCGCGACTCGCAACGTGTAATGACACGAAATCGATTTTATTGGCTCGTATTCGTGTTGCAATTAGTTGCAAAATGACGTTTGAAATTTATTATTGATGTTCTCCATTATTAATCTATATTAATGGTCGTTCGCAAGTCCGGCCTCGGATCAGTCAATTTTAATCAGACAATTTCGGCTTGCAAATTGTATGCAATTAAACAAAAGGTAATCTACAATTATAAGCGCTCGACAAACTGACCAGCAAGAACGACCAGAAAAAAAGAAACATCTACAACTGTTTATTTTGTATCTCATTTTGTTACTTACACGAATGGAGAGAGGTGAAATAAGCATCGTGACGATATTGAATTATTTCTGCTCTATAAACCATTCGGGTACTGCGAAACACAATCACCATTCGCCCTTAGGACTGGCCAATTTTTTGCAGCGTTTCTTTTTCCGGGTTAAAATATGACCGAACGCTAATTTCCTGTGCTTTAGTGGACGCTTGTGCAGGCGTCGCCGCAACCCCACATACGCTGTTATTAATCCCCCTGCACTTGCTCTCCCACTTTATCTTGGAATCGATTCGAACGCACGCTTTTTCCAATGACAGATCGTTTATTGAATCGGCCGAAAACAAACTGCCCACCGTGGAACTATCGATTTTCCTCGCAGAATTCATCTCAGCTTAATTTCAATTTGAAACAAGAAAAAAATCCTACTAAATTTAACCAGCTCGTTATTCAACACCGAAAGTTCGAGTTCCAAAGAACCTGGATATCTTTTTTTTATATAAGATGAATTATAAAAAAACAAGTTTAATGAAATTTGGTTGTTTTTTTACAGTGCCACAATCCGTGCCGACGTTATGCGAGCTGGCAGCGAGATGCGTCGCTTCTCACATACCGTTCGAGCTGGTGGAGCACGTTTATCCACCCGTGCCGGAACAGCTCCAACTGCGAATAGCCTTCTGGAGCTTCCCCGACAACGAAGAGGACATCCGACTCTATTCCTGCCTGGCAAATGGCAGTGCGGAGGAATTCCAGCGCGGCGAGAACCTCTTCCGCTCGAAAAGTGTCAAGGATCCTCTGCAGATTGGTAAGTATCTTATCAGCTCGAGAGCTTCTTGTCGCACCAAAAATCATCCAGTTTCTCCTTGTAAAGTTTGGTCCTTAGAAGTAGAGATGAAAATAATAAAAAAAATAAAAGAAAAATGGAGAAAAAGTTTCCCTTGAAACTGAAAATATTATTTGATGAAATACGCTGGTACTTGTTTTATGATTTGATGCTCGTTTTATGGATTGACTACAAAAATGTATTTTTCTGCAGGTTTCCATTTGAGTGCCAGCGTGAATGCCACGCCAGCACCGGGACATGTACTGCCTGGCTCGAGTGCCTCGAGGGCCCAGTTCAACGTAGCTGTAACTTTTGACCGGCGGCGCATCACGTCCTGCAATTGTACTTGTTCTTCGACAGCGTATTGGTGCTCCCACGTCGTGGCAGTGTGTCTTCACAGGATACACCTGGTAAACATCAATTTGAAAAGCTTATTCGCAATTTTACAGTCTGATAAGACGAGCGTGGCAAAGCGCTAACATTTTTCTCCTTTTCATTTCCGTAGCCGACACAAGTGTGTTTGAGAGCACCAGTCAGCGAGTCGCTTTCGAGATTGCACCGGGAGCAGTTGCAAAAGTTCGCACAGTATCTAATCAGCGAACTGCCTCAGCAAATTTTGCCGACCGCTCAGCGGTTGCTGGACGAGTTGCTGTCGTCCCAGCCGAGCGCCATCAACACGTATTGTGGAGCGCCGGACCCCACAGCTGGAGCATCTGCCCACGATCAAACTTCTTGGTATCTTGATGAGAAAACACTCCATGACAACATCAAGAAGATCCTTATCAAATTTTGCGTCCCGGCACCTATCGTTTTCAGGTACATTGTTGAAGTAATAATGACCAATTAAAATGTAATGAATAAGTAATTAATTAAATAAATCAAAGTCTGCTTTATTAGATGTAATTGAATTAAATGTTTCTCTTTTTATAATGTGATTGATATTAATTAATGGTTGTTTATTTTCAGTGATGTGAATTATTTGAGCACGACAGCACCACCTGCAGCGGCAGAATGGGCATCCCTGCTTCGACCACTGAGAGGGCGCGAACCCGAGGGTATGTGGAACTTACTCTCAATTGTCAGAGAGATGTTCAAAAGGACCGATCGCAACGCCATCCCGCTCTTGGAAATCATCACCGAGGAATGCATGGCGTGCGAACAAATTCTCGTCTGGTGGTTCAATACGAAAGTTGCGCTACTCAACGGTGGCGGCCACGGCAGCGGCAAGCATGGAAACATGAACAGCAATGCCCATGCCTCCCAGCACGCTTGCTCTTCTCTCTGCGACGAGATCGTTGTCCTCTGGAGACTTGCCGCTCTCAATCCTGGTTTATCGCCGTCGGAACGTGAGATGTTAAACAGCCAATTTGTTACATGGCATATGAAAATTATCGATAAGGTTGGTACAAATGGAATTGCCACGACTGGAAGTATGAAATGTGTCGGTGTAAATGCAAATGTCATTTTAAAATTGTGTTTTTAGGTCACAAAAAGTCGAGGTAACACGGTGCCGCACAATTCACATAATAAGAACAACGGTGGACAAAAGGATTCTTTGAAGACCGATCTCGAAGTGTTTACGGGCTTCAAGCCAGCTCTTGAAGCGTGCTATCTTGACTGGGAAGAGTACGCGTTGCCAGGGATCACCTATACCTCTGAAAGCAATCCAATGTATCATTGTCCGTTCACTTGCTTTAGACACACCGGCGATGCCAAAACGGAAGTCAATCAAGTACGACATTCAATTTCGCTCCTTTCTTTATTATTTGCAAGGGAATCTTGATCCTTTTTAATTAAAGCTCTTTTTCATTTCGATTGTTTGTTTTGTTACGTGATAAACTTTTTTCTTTATTAGCCAATTTTGCCTTTGACTCTCCTTAGAAGAATTACATTTTTTGATATAATTGAATCTTTTAAGGTGAACTCGAGTTCAGCAGTACTAAATTGCCAGCCTCCAACATCGCATAATCATCGAAGACCGTTAAGTTTGGGCCTGGTTGAGTTCAGTTACATGGACAGGCGACGATTGAACCCAAGGGAATTCCCAGGATTGTGCTCGAGAAATGGTGGAGGCGGCGGGTGCGACGGCAATCGCAGCAGCGATAGTTCCGAGGGCTTCTGTGAAAATGACGCGGATATGCCTGACATTCCCCAGCCGTCGGTTTCTCAATACTCAAGAGGTTGCAACCAAATGAATGGCTGCGGAGATACCGATTCGCAAGTACGTCCTCAGTTTGACTTAAATTACTGGAACGAAAATTTTTATTCGATTGAAACAAGATAGTTAATTATGATTTTGTAATTGCAGGAAGGTGGCGGCAGTGAATCGTCCTCAAGTAATACAAGTTTGAAGAACGCTCAAAGCTCGGACAAGCGTCGCTCAAAAGCCTCGTCCGAGAGTCATAGTGATAGTAGCGATAGTAGTAATAATAATAAGGCGAGCTGCGATGCAAAATGCGGGCGGTCAAAAAGCGCCGTCTTACAGGCCAAGACCGAGCAAGAGTCCGACCATGAGAAGGATCCATCCAGGAGGCCGTCCAAGGACGAGAGTTCCTCGTCAAGCAGCGACAGTCCATCCGGCGACGAGTACAACGTCTATTACTACGATCCGAAGGCAGCTGTCAGCAGCCTCAACAAGTCCAGCGATGCCAAACCCGGCGATGCGAACGGTGGTGCCACAACGAGCATCAGCTCCGTGTTACGTAATCTAAAAAAGACAGAAGACCCTTGGGATATCTTGTTTGCTAGAGCAGAGGGCTTGTATGCCCACGGACATACCAAGGAAGCTTGCATTCTCGGAGTCAAACTCGCTGAGGAACTGCTCGCCAATCCCCCGAATCTCATGATCGAAGTGCCTCCAATGCCAGTGAAAGGAAAGAGAAAGAAGGTAAAAATACAACTCACAAAGTATATAATCTGTTTGAAAGTTTACACATTTCAATAAATATTCGAACTGAATAAAATTGTAATAAAAACAATAATATTTTTGTACACATGTTATTTATATGTTTCGGTTACAGCAACAAGTGAATCCCGCGTCCCATCAACTCACTTGTTTGGCATCAGCTACACTGGCCAAGTGTGGATTTTTATGCACTGTACTCGGCGAGAATCCTGAGCATCATAATCTAGCTTTCAGAGTCGGGCTATTCGGCTTGGAAATGGCTAGGCCACCTGCGAGCACTAAACCCCTTGAAGTGAATACTTTTGTTTTGTTATTCATCGTTTGATTTATTATATTGTTTTATTATGTAAGAATTAGTGGTAATAAATTGTCTCCGTTTCAGGTCAAACTAGCGCATCAGGAAAGCGAACTGGTGGGTTTGCTGAAGAGAATCCCTCTGGGTCCAGCAGAACTGGCCATGGTGAAACAACGCGCCAGACAATTGCGAGACGGTGTGCTCCGTTCCAGAGGCCACGCGTTGCTACCGATAATGCTCGCCAGTTTCATCTTTGATGCTTCTGAACACAAGTATGATCCGACGAATTTCATTCATTGACGCTTTCACTAGCTCGTTGCTATCACTTTTTGATCGAAACAGTTATTTTGAATTCTGATTTCTCGTTTTGCAAATGAACCTTTAGGATTTGATTCCAAATAGTGGCGCTACAAAAAAATTTCTTTGTTTCCAAATTGCAATTCACCGAGAATCATAAATTTAGGAATTAGAATAAACTATATTGGTGTTTCCAGAAAAAAGTGTCTCATCATCATTGTGTTAGACTGAAAATAAAAATACGTTGGTAAATTATTCACAGGACTGAAAATGCCCACAGACGCTGACGAGAACCTCGGCTTTGACGCGGCGGTCGCAGCACTAGGATTGAAGGCCAACGTCAGCGAGGCTGACCATCCGTTACTCTGCGAAGGAACTAGAAGACAACGGTAGAGAAATTTTCTATTTATTGAAATTATAACATTTTCGTCCTATCTGAATACCTGTATTTATTTTATATATGATCAAATATGCGTTGAATATTATTTAAATGAGATGTCAGAAAAGTTTTCTTCGTTACTAATTATGAACGAATGTTTTGCAGTGGTGACCTGGCTATCACGTTATTGGTGCATTACAAAGATGACCCGGCCAAGTTGGCCAGAATAATGGACAAACTTTTGGATCGAGACGTGCACCAACTTATCAAAACACCAGTCGGCAGTAGTTATTATACTTCGAATCCTCCGACGAAAAGCCAGGTGAAATATTAATAAAATTTATAAATGAACCCAAATGGTATACTAAATCTCTGAAACTTTTATCGATACTAAATCTTTGTTACTGATAATTTACAGTTGGCCGGTTTCCGCCGTGAAAAAGCTTGTTCTTCGCCACTTTCAAATGTCGAGGGTGGTGTTGCCAACGACATGGTTGTGGGCAGTACTAGCAGACCACACAGCAGCACCAGTGCAGAACTTGAAACGGGCATCAGTGGCTTGACCGTGCAACCGCAACCTGCGCAGCAGCCGGTCACCACAAGAACAAAAGAGTCTAGGTAAATTATCAACCTGTGATATCATAAACATCGTTAGAACTTTCATCAAACTCAGATCAAAATCATTCTCATAATACACTGAATTGGAGTAATTTTGTGTGAATGAAAGTTTTAACACCATTATACAAAACAACTCCAGTGATTTGAAAAATTATAAAAGCTATTGTAATAGGAATTTCCGTAATAGATACAAGAACAAGAGGACGCCGATACCGAAGCCGTCGATTCCCAACCAGCCTTCAGAAGCGAGCGCACACTTCATGTGCGAATTGGCAAAGACTATTCTACTCAAGGCGGGAGGCAATAGTTCAACCTCGCTATTCACCCAGGCCTCGACCAGCCAGAACCACCACATGCCCCATCGGGCTCTACACATGTGTGCCTTCCAGCTCGGCCTGTACGCGCTAGGTCTCCACAATTGTGTCAGCGTCAATTGGCTCAGTCGAACTTACTCGAGTCACGTTTCCTGGATCACTGGACAGGCCATGGAAATCGGCGCTCCTGCGATCTGGTTCCTCATTGATAGCTGGGAAGGACACCTCACACCTCCAGAAGCTGTCAGGTTTGTTATTGATTTTACTTTATCCCTAAACATACAGTATTTGTTTATTGCATTACTGAATTTAATTTATGATAAATTGTTTGCAGCATTGCGGATAAATCATCGCGAGGCAGCGATCCCTACATGGTCAGTGCTGCTGCTGAACTTGCTCTTTCATGTTTGCCACATGCACATGCTCTTAATCCAAATGAAATACAAAGAGCAATATTACAGGTAAATGTCATCTTTAATATAATTTGAAATTTATTCTTGATAGTAGTTGTGTATTTAATCAATAGATATGCTGATCTAACGTATGAAAAATTTTGTCTTTTAGTGTAAAGAACAAAGCGATCGCATGCTAGAAGAGGCTTGTATCACGGTCGAAAACACTGCAAAGGGTGGCGGAGTTTACCCCGAAGTTTTGTTCCAAGTTGCAAAGTATTGGTACGAGCTGTATCTGAAGGTTAGTGTTTACAATTATTATATAATTTATAATTATATATACAATTATATAAATTGATCATTAACTGAAATAAATCTCAGTTCCTGTCATGACAACTACTAAAATTATTATTGTAAATTAGCATACGCCCGGCGGAGAACAGCAAGATGACATTCCACACGAGTCGATGCAATTGGATCCAAACGGTACTTTACTTGTGGACTCGACATCATCAGTGGATGTTTCTGTGGGCCAAATGATGCCTGGACCTACCCAAGCTGTCGTTGTAACAAGTGCACAGCCACCCCCGCAGCCGTATGCACATCCGACCATCACAACACTGGCTCCATTAGGTACAGTTTGACATCAAGAATTTATCAACTATGAGAAAATTGTTTTCACTATTTGTGACACATTGCGAACGTAATTTGAAAAAGGAATGTTTGAAATTCCAGAAGTCGGTACACCGTACGCAGTGGCGCCATACAGTTTTGTTCATCCGCATCATCAAATACCGATATTTGGTGGTCCATTGCCACCACATCGAATGGCACTGCCACCACCACCGCCGCACATGCAGATGTATCAGGCTGCATTTCCCCATCACCCCGGGCATCCGCAGCATCAACATCATTTACCTCAAGGAACGCAACCACCGCCAGTGCAACAGTATTATGCGCCTCAGCCGACAGTCACGACTGTCAATGTACACCCACCGCCGCCGGGGACACATCATATGTTCACCATTCAACAACCCATGCCGGTTAATGTACGTTGTCTACAATTTGCATAACATTTATTGTCCATTAGATCGTACGGTGATTAATTCATTGCCATTTTTTTAGGTTCAACCAAATGTGGCAGGTCCAATGCCAGGACAAAATGTTATGGCTGGTCCTGCAATGGTTCAAGCAACTGTCAGAGCTCAGCCTCAGGTAAAATTCATTAAAAATTGTTACAAGTGCTGCATTTTCACTGTTCGTGAGATTTCAAAGTGCCGGTGATCATTCCATCTGTTTATTTACAGGTTCATCGTCAAAATCAGTCTTACTCTCCAACGCAATTACGAGCATTAGTAGCTGCCTATCGAGTTGGCATGTTGGCTTTGGAAACTCTAGCTCGACGTGTGCACGATGACAGACCACAAGCAAAATATGCTCGTAATCCGCCGTATGGCGAGGACGTTAAGTGGCTGCTACGCGTATCTAAACGGCTGGGAACACAGTATCTGCATCAGCTGATCATTTGTACTATCAAAAGCGTTGTCAGTCCTTTCATCCTGCATGACGTTGCTCTTGAGGCTGCGCATTATCTCGCCAGAAGCAATCCCGCCCTCGTTGTTCAACATCTACGATCAGCTTTGTTGGCTCCTCTCGTTCACAAGTGTCAACAAATGTAAAATCATTACTATTGATTCACAATCCGATTCTAGATTTCAAATAATCTTAGAACTGATGAATATAATCATTTGTCCATCACAATTTTATCTTATTTTGTATTATTTTGTTTTCTATTTGCAATGTAATAATTGAACAATTGCTTTTTCAGGTACATCCAATGTATTCATCAAAAATTATATCATCTCATGTCATGCGATTATGAAGAATTTGCAACGATCATTTGCGCTGCAAGAGCAGCTTTCCACATGACACCCGAAGGCCATGCTCAATTCAAAGAATGGTTGTCATCAATAAAAAGGTATGATTTTGCGATATTATAATTTTGTCATTTATGAAGGTGGTTGAATACTAATGAGAGTTTTGTTTCGTGACAGATCGCAATCATGTAATAAAGAACTGTGGGTGCACATCAACACAGCACTGCAGCAAAATAGCAAATGACACAGAGTCGAGTCTGTTACGACGTGGCTAACACCTGATCCTGCATTCGAAGAATCATGTTTTTCAGCGCCAAGTGCGATCCCTGTGGGTGAAACAGACCATCGTGCAGCCCGCTCGCGACTCAATCATCTTTCACTGTGTCATTTTGGCCAGATCATTTGCACCGGGCGTCCGCGCCGACCAATCGTACAGACGAACGATTCCCAGGTCGTAACATCGATTGTTTCTTAAACAATATTTTCTTTTGGTTTATTTTGTGATTAAAGAGAAGAAAAAAAAGAAAAATAAATAAAAAAAAAAAATGGAAAAAAATCATAAAAATTGAAAAAAAAGTATTTTATTATTATTTACTAAAAAAAAACAAAATTTTAGTAAGTAACTGAAAATAATTTACTTTTTGATGAAAAGTATTGTTATTGTGTTAAATATTTTAAAGATATATGATTGATTTTCCGTCGAAATTAATTGTACAAAATGAGCGTTCGTCTATGTGTTATTTATGCTGGTCCCACATTCGTCTGTTCAGCGCATCGGGGAAAGATCATCGAATCTGAATCAATTGAGTTATGACAACGTCTTTAGCCTCAATTAGATAGGAAATTTTATTTCGATTTAGATAGGCTGAATTTTTGCGTCTCAGTTTATTTTTGTAAACGATTAACAAACTGAAATAAGGAAAACTATTTATATAACGACGATTAGATAAAATTTATGCATTGTAGACAACTCAATATTACAATCGATCATTTTATTACAGCAGACATTTACTTTTTGTCATAATTGTTCACATGGTTATCTGTTCACACTATCACACGATTCGTCAGTTCACCTCACACTCCCGCTATCTACCCTGTTTTTTACTTTTCGTTTTCATCACTTATCGAATTCCGTATCGTTTTTAATTGTATTAATTATAATTTTTATTAAGCGTGAATTTAGACACAACGTTTCGTCGTCTGATAAACATTTATCAAGAAAAAAATGATCTCTGTAATTTTAACACTTGAATAATTTAAAAGCTACGAATAAAGAAATGATATTCAAAAGATGACATATCATCGGATCTGAGCCACCTGTCTGCCCATTTGCGAGTATGTTTGGTTCAAGGTTTTTCGTGTTCATAGGAATCGCGATCTCGACAAGTATTTCACTTGAGCATCACTAACATTAAACTTAATGTAGATCTTCTCTCGACTCTAAAAACCGTTTGTTGTGTGCTTCTTGGCATATTTGTTTGTTTTTCATTTATACAATTCCTTTTTTTTTCTTTTTTTTTAGAAAAAACGATGAAGAAACGTTTTTGATAACCAACATAAATTCTTTCACATTTTATCTTCGTGAATTCAAAATGATGGCAATAAAGATTTACATACATTGAACTTGTAATATATATTTGTTGAAAATGTAAATTGATTTTGCAAAATACGAAAGCTCGATGATGAAAAACTGACACACTTATTTTGGTTATCAAACTTTAGTTTTATCTTTTTACTTAACTTTGCATGACTCGATTTGTGTTCTAATTTTGTCTACTTGTTTCCATGCGAAAGTTATATCGACCTACTTGATAATGATTTCACATTCATCGCATACAAATTTTTTGTATGTAACTTTGATTTGGACATTTATTTTTTATGATAAGTTGTATACCCTCAATTGAAAACAATTAAACTTTTATTTGAATAAATTGCTTGAATAAACACATCACTTGTTTGATAACACATGAAACGTACAATTTTTTTTACTCAATACACAATTGTCACCAAGTGTTTTGATTGATTGTGCATCTCGTTTTCAACCCTTCTTTCTGATATGATTTCTCGTAGCTAGAACGACTTGCTCATAAACGTTGCTTGTCAGATGTTTCTAATAGGTGCCTCTATATCGTAGCGAGTGAAGAGGCTTTTGAGTGGCTTCGGTCAATTGTTTCCTCGCCCGAGTTTGAAAGAGAGTTCGCAAGCACTCAAAGGCCCTGGCACGTTAATTCAATTAGACAGAATAAAACGAGCTGAATAAGGTGGAGTCTTTTATATTGTGAAACTTTATACAGTAACTCAAAATCGGTGGCTGAAAAAAAGGTACTTCATGTGCAAACTGTTTTGATTCCCACAAAAAAGAATCCGTTTTTTCAAAATACTGCCACATCATGAAAAAAAAAAAACAAAAAAAAAATACATGAAAAGCTTTTTGTCCAAACGAAAAATGGAAAAATATTGTCATTGCCACGACTATTCACTTACAATTGATTTGATCCTATATTTTTTTACGATCTCAAATTCTTCCTTGCACTATCGATGAAAACATAAATATATATATAAATATATAAATATGACATAAATATAAATATAAATATAAATATATATATATGAAAAAATAAATATATAAATCATACTTCTTCGATGTAATAAAACAGTAGCCTAGACTGGAATAAGTAAAGTTAAGGGTGAAACGACGTCTCCGAGATAACGGTAGGAGAAAAGAAAAAAAAAGCAAGGCGAGACGGCTTACGAGCGAAGGACGTTTACTGATGGGATTAGCTGATGCAAGATGGAGAGAAATTATTTTCTAATATCCGCTATCCGTGAGAAATCGCATGAAGTTGTGACGATAATCGAAATGATATTGTTATTGTTTTTAGTATGAACACTGAACAGTGCCTCGTCAAAATCTATGTGAACACTTTTTCAAAGCTGAGAATGTTCAATATATGAAAATATGACATTTTCCGCTATCTATACTCGTAATATATATTCGCCAGTGTTGTACGTACATTATGTAGCTAAACATTTTCAACGAGATTTGCGGTTATTGCAAAAAAGTTTAACAATATTTTTTCGATGCCTATTTTTCAATACTTGTATTAACATTGCGTTCATCTTTATACCATCTGATTACATTACATGTACTTTCAGCATTGTTCTTTAGTTTCAACTTTTTTGAATTAAAAAAATTTTCTTGGAGCATTTTCAACGATCTAATCGCAATTCTCTGCACATTTATCATAAAGAGCTTGTGAAGAGAGTCATCGAGAGAAAAAAACAATTGTTCATTTCTTTTTTTAAGTATTTTATCTTTTAATGTTACAGTATGACAATTTTTGTTAAAATTGCGTGCCAAAATGAATAATGTTTTTCAACTAGCGTCTAACGTGAATTTCAATACGATATTTTTAGATGACATTTTTGCTTGTAGCTTCAGAAATTTGTTCGCAGGATATAACGTGTAAACGAAAAAAGAGTTACCAGTTATTCATAGACATCGATCGTTTCATTAAAAATTCAACATTTTCTCAGGAGAAACGTGGTCCATTTGAAAAACCCAAGATAAAGATATATTTTCGCACATTTAAAAAACAAGTTTAGAAGCGTCTCAAAATAAGCATTAGAAGTGCGCTAAACAAATTGCAGTAATCGATTAACAATTGAACGATAGTTAATATTCACACTTTAATGCAAATTCTGTAGACTATGTAATCTTCACTAGTTGCATAATTTTTTTCATATTTCATGACATCTCTGTGTATTCCGAAACAAAATAATAGATTTGAATTTTTAATTGTTTAATTAGCAACATTTTTCATTGTCTCTGAGTTGCTATTATTATCAAGCCTATAAATTAAGTACCAAATGGAAAAAACCGTCAGTATGATTAGTAAAAGTTTTTGAATTCTTTTTAATGACTCTTTACATAAGAGAAATATCTACATCACATATTAAATAACTTGTTGAATTTCGAAATTGAAGATCAGAAGAGAACGGGCTACATTTTTATTTTCAAAAGGGGGAAACTAAGAGAAAGATCATTAGAAAGAACTCAAAATTTAAATTAAAATAATATCTCGGGGCTCTTTTCATAGAGGCTTGTAGAATCTAAATGATATTCAGCCATTAGGTAGTCATATTAGATAACTCGAAAAACATAACTAGCGCAGCGTACTAGAAACCAGAATACCGAATATAGTTAATAGGCATGGTTAGAAAAAATAATAGTTAAAATAAAAATTGCGTATAGGATCAGCGTAGATATT
Source organism: Trissolcus basalis (assembly GCA_025266255.1). Taxonomy (NCBI): domain Eukaryota; kingdom Metazoa; phylum Arthropoda; class Insecta; order Hymenoptera; family Scelionidae; genus Trissolcus; species Trissolcus basalis. The sequence continues at coordinate 78,758 of JAAMPD010000354.1, read as the reverse complement.
GCTAGACCGTAGTTTTTAGCCGTATTGAACACGAATATTAAAAACAAAGGCAACAGCAAAACTTATATAAGATATCGATTAATGTATGTGAAGTCTCGCGTTTCTACCCTTGAAGATGTTAGACATAAGAATGAAGAAAGAAGACGACCTACAGTACTGCTCAGCACACACATTTTTTTCCCTTAGTTATTTGGTGTAATCGAAAAGTAGAAATATGAAGATGAATTCAAGAAAGCAGAGAAATCTATTTTTACACTGGGTCAAACAAGCTAAAAACAAATTAGTAATGGTTAAAATAATTAGACGAGAACGAGAAATCAAAAGAAATGAAAAAAAAAAACGATGTTGCTCCGTCGACGAGATAGTTCTTTATTAGGCTCCCAACTAGATTCATAGTTTATTAGAGCTAACGTAGAAACGCGAGGACATTTGTGTACGTAGAACTAATAGTGGAAACAAAAATTCAAACAAATGTATAACTTTAAAGAACAAGTGTCTGGGAAATATAAAAAATGTTCCATTGACGATTCGGCCAATCGCCTAGAACAAATTTGCTTCGAGATTCTGCGAGATGATTTTGCAAAAACTTGATGCACCTTTTGTTGGGATGTACGACGTTGAGTGGTTGCAATGGGTTTTCATTGTGCAAATTTTAGAGTTGACAGAATTTTACAACGAATTTTTCAAAGTTGTTGTTCCCCGTAGGATACACCTTTGAGATGGACATTTTTATATTTGTTGGATGCTCATTAAACGTGGGTACTTGGTAAAAAATTTTCATTCATGTTGCTTCTTGAGGACAGATTCAGATGTAATAGACGTCGCTTAGAAAAGAAAAAAAAGAAAGAACAAGACTTGCCTTCAAAATGATTTCTTCAATTTTGACATCTTTCATTTATTTTGTTGCTTCGAGGATTGTTTGAGAGATGCATTGGTGATCGTTGTCGCGGATGTTTGCTCAATTACCAGTAAATGAATAAACGAACGAGAGATTAAAAACGTTTGCGCGAATCCGACTAGGATTGTTGTTTTGTAAATATGCATATTTTTATACGCAGAATGGTTTGTTTCTGAAATCGCAAATTATCGTGAAACAAAAAAAAAAATACAAGTTAAGTGAAAAGTTTGGATTCAGTTTTCAGTTAGCAAGATAACGAACAAATGTACTGATTTTACTTTCATTGCGCGAGGTCTGTTACGATTTTGATGCCGATCCTCAAATTTCATGGATACTTTCACCGATAATGTAGCAGTGAAAATCGTGTCGCCGACGAGTAATTAGAAATCGATGAACTTTGAATATACCTATGAACAATTTTTAAATTTAATTTCTCTCGATAGTGTAACTCGATCAAATGCTACATTAAAATTGAATTTATCGCATGAACCGCTGCAAAATATGATTCGTCGTTATTGTGAGGCTTTTTGTGTGCATGAAAGTGAAACAAGTTTAACCAATTTTTTTTAGTTTTTGTTTTTTAACCCAAAAAAGTGAATTTGAAAACAAAAAATCATTTTTACTTTGCTCACGATGTTGATTCAACATGAAAATCGTATAATTCTTTAAACAAATTTACTTTCATTATTGAATGATTTAAATTTTTCATGTTACTTTTTTTTCATGAAACTAGCGAACTCAGCAACGTTTACGTAGTCAATAAATAATCTAAGCTTCTTATTCGCGGAAGATATCGTCGCAGGGCAACCCAAATTATAAAATTTAATCTGTTCTGTTTCTTATCACACTCTTGTTCAAATATTTTTTATACTTTGTTCTGAAAACAATTTTTTTTTTATTAAAAATATAACTTGATGTCCCTGAGACGAGTTCATCAACGAAGAATCAACGGTATAAAATCGTGCTAAGACATAAAAATCCGAGTAATGACAGAAATAAAAGTTTTAGCATCGAAAATTGGATCGAAATATATCGTCCGATGAAATTGCTGCAAGTTTTTGAAAGAGTTTTCTTTGAAACATTAGCGAAGATTTAAATACAGAGAGGAGAAAAAAAAACCTGTAATTTGTAAAGAAATGTCAAGATTAAAGGTAAAAGAAATGATACAATAAAATAATTAAAGAAGAAGAATTAAAAAAAAGAACTGTCATTGCTCTGATAGAATAACTGAATGTGCATATAATACAGCATGTATCATAAAGAAGTATAAGAGGTCATTATGAAATTGATATTCGCTATATATTATGGTATATCACGAACATAATTCGAGTCGTAACAGCCGCAGAGAGTAGGTTTTTTCAACTTCTAGGTGTGTTAAATGCGAGAATATTTTATAAATAAAATATATAAAAAATATATATATAAATATAAATATATGATATATATATCGAATAATTATTGTGGATATTGTTGCGGACTACGTTAGCGGCCCCGTCGCGCGATTATGGTTCATTTTAATCGGGGCGAATCATCTTATTTCTTAAGGGAGAAAAAAAAGAAACAGGAAAAGAACAAAAAAATTGAAGGAAAAGCGTAAACGTATCTAAGATTTGTCATTATTCTCATTAAGGTTATATATGATTATGTAATGATGAGGATTATTACACTATTGTATATTATTAACGACAATTATTATTACGATATGACAACTATGAATATTGTGAAGTGGATCTATTTATGAATCCGTCGATCGTTGATGTAATCAAACGTGTTCTGAATGAATTTTAATAGAACACTTTAAATTGAACGATGCCGGCTGTCCAACTTTGATTGCAAACCTTCCATTTCGCTATCATTTTTGTTCACTTTTTATCTGCTGTTCAGTTTTGTTCGCTGCGTTGTTTGCCCTTTCTTTTGGTCTAGTTTTACTTCATGGGTCCCTACCACCAACAACCAAGTCCATTCGAATTGATTTGATTTGGTTTAACACGCTGATGATCTTTTGTCGGGTCGCTTTTAATTGTCCTCGGCTTCACTTTATTTTCTGTTTGTTTTACTTTTGCCTCGTCATGAAACTTTTATTTCTTTTTTGATCTTCATTTTGATTGTTCATTCAAATTGACGAGTAATTATTGTTTATTTAAGTGAGTCTCATTAACTGATAATCAAAATGTGATGTTATGTAAGCCGGTTGGAGGTATGTATGATTCAATTTTGATTAACTTTATTTCTAACATTAAAAAGATATAAAAAATATAAAAATAATATAACCAAAAAAAAAAAAAAAAAAAATTTGAACCACTTCGCAGTCGGTAGGACTCGAACCTACGCTCCCAGAGGGAATCTGATTTCTAGTCAGACGCCTTAACCACTCGGCCACGACTGCTGTTAAATACTCTGTTCACATGATACAGCCACCTAAAGACAGTTCAAAGTACAATATAACGGGACATTGAAATAAAATGCATTAATGGTTTTAACATTCGACATTTTTACGATATTAATTATTTATTATAATGATCAAATTAAAAAAACTAATGAATCAAAAAGTATACACAATTAAAGTTGTACGAATGAAATAAATAAATGTTTCTGATATTTTTTATAAATGAAAAAAAGTAGTTACAGTAATAATTGACTGTAAAATAATTTCAATAAAAAAACAACAATTTTTTTGTTTTTATTTTATTATCTGTTTCTACATACGAAACCAATTACCAACGTAAGGCGCAAACATTTATACAAATTCAATACATGCAGTTTGAAATATCATCATCACGAATTTCAAACGGTTGAATTTAGTTATTCAACACTACCAGTAACGTATGACGAATAGTTTAGTTTAGAGTTTTTTGAAAAATGTGCATCGGTATCGGCTATCGTGATGCCTGCAATTAAAGAAAAAAAATAGTTATATACACTATTTTG
>JAAMPD010000354.1:58295-74915 GCA_025266255.1 Trissolcus basalis | reverse complement strand
ATTTTGTACTTCCAAAATTATTTTGTACAAAAACGTTATGTGACTTTTCGGTGTGTAATATATTGATTCTTCAGATACACTTGACACTGAACATCAAAGTTTCGTGGTACAGTCATGAAAAAATCGTTGAACAATTGACCAGCAAAGTATACAAAAATTCTACATTTTGGTATCAAATTTGGAAACTTTTTTGTTATAATTTTCCATTGTTGAATATATAAAAATGAAATATGAATATATGAATTGTACCTGATTTAACGCTACGTTAATTTTAATATCAATTTTCATCAGATATTTAATTTCGGTGGTAGAAAAAAAATTCGACTAATTTTGTTCCAATGATCTTTTCCTCCGTAGTCCGAATATCGTTTGTTCTTAACACTATGCGCACTCTGACAGTTCTTATCGTATTTACAGTGACTTTTATAATTACATTCGAAAATAAAGTTTTGTGATACAAAATACCGACGATCGTTAGTTTTAACCTACTGTTACAACGTTTACTGTGCAGATGAAACATTTGGTTGACGTCACAATATTCTAGCGGTTACAACTCTCGGCTCGGACAACCAAATGCTATCATTTGAGAACATTTTTCTTCGATTTCTATCTTCCATTTGCAAATTTCACCTCGAATTATTGTACAAAATCACTTGGCTTTATTCTTTTGTTATGTTTCGTCTAGATTTGAATATGAAGAAAAAGCATTGATGTGTATAAAAGTTTTGGAAATGCCGCGCTCAGAGAGAAACGTCCTCAACTTCAGGTTTTCGGTGAATAGAAATAATAACAGCCTTCATTACTCGTTCGCTGAAAATGTCATTTTTTTCCTCAATTTTCATAATCAGAAATGATTAGCAACTTTTGGTTTGGCTAGTTCCCGTCGAAATCATGAGGTGGTGGATGGTGATGCAGATGAAGGTGTGGCGATAATTCAACCGAGCCTCCTGCATTAGTTCTCTGAAAAAATGAAACTTTCATATTAACAAAGTGTAAATTACGTAACATTTTTCATCTCAAATTTTAATGACATTAGTTTATCAAAAAAAATTGAATAAAAAATCTCGAGTAGACATTAATACATTTTACACGCATTAAAATTTATGGAAATATAAACTTGTATTTGAGGATATTATAAGAAATAAATAAAGGACGAAACTGTAGAATAGAAAAATAGTAGATAGAAAATCACCTGAGATCTCATTCCATTAATAGGCGTAGTCACACTGTCTGCTGGGTATCCAACGACGTGAGTTGAGCATTTTTCACAAGCCTGTCTTCTGCGAGACGATGCGCGACAGCGAAGAGCACGACATAGCTCGCGTGCCATTTCGGAACAAAGCGATTCTTGCTGATTGGGTTGCTGTTGCTGCTGCTGTACTATTTGGTGTATCCCTTGTAACGATCCCGAAAAAGTTGGAGGCGGCAATGAAGTTTGCTCTTGCTACAAAGAAAACAACATCAGGTCCAATACATTCAAAACAATTGAACTAATTGAATCCGAGACAAAAAAAATCATTCAACTGACAAACTGATAAACATTTAATCTGACGTGAAACGAAGATTAAGATTAAGATTATATCGATCAACTAAAAATGAAATTTTAATTTTGTCATTTCGAACTGCTTTCTGACGTGCGGTCGGATTTTGTTCATCGCGAAAAGATATTAAAAAGTATTACACGACGGGTGTCTTGCGATCGCAGGTTGTTGCACGAAAACGATGAGCTTTATAAAAGTTTATGCATAACATTAGCGTTGCATGGGTGCGCGCTGTTCTGTGATGAACGCCCATCACACATTTCAAGCACAAACTTGAACTCGCGAGAAATCACGTTCTTCGTGTTCCATATTAGTCCATTATTGGTGATTCTCATTCCGAAAGTTGAGCTCAATCAGTGATAAATGTTTAAACTTTCTAACAAATAAAAAAGTACAAGTTTGCTCAAATTTTTGATGAAATTCATCAACTCGCGGTTTATCAATCAAACTTGATTAAAAATAATGAAAACAGACGAAAAGAGAGAGAGGAGGGGGGGAAGATATTTTTTCATAAGAGTTGATGGAACTTACCTTCGTAAAAAGTGTGTTCACAAGAATGTTCATGTTATTTCATAGCGAAGAATAATTAATCATGCATTGTCATGATCAATCATGCATTTTTGCGAGGCTCTTACCTTCCTTCAAACTAGTTTTCAGTCGGAGTCAATCCAGTCGTATCCTTCAGTGGGAAATCAGTTCATGCTGGAGCATGCCAAAGCGACACAAAGATAAGTTTTAATTCCTCTAATCTTGTTCCATTGTCATTCGCTGGTACACACTCAAACTGTGTGTGTCAAAATCATGCACCATTCCTCTTAAGATTAATGGCATTTTGCAAGCAACAGGCACGGTTGCACTCAGACGTTACTCGGTTAGCAATTTTCTTTACAGTACATCATGCACTCTGATTTACGATAACTTACGCGGCTGATAACAATTGATACTGATTTGTTTGATTGTACTTTATGTCTGCGTTCCAAAGTTAGTTTACGAGACATTTCTATGTAACACTTTACTTTCACTTTTCACTATATTTTATATTCAAATGGTTTGGAATGCATTGAGAATGACATAATCATGATTCGGTAGCTATGTCGTAAATTAAATCGACAGTAAAAAAACATTTGAAAAATTGTAAAAGTGTTGATATCGTTTGAAATGAGCTTTTTTTCTTTTAATCAGGTAAATTTGAAATGGAAACAAGCAAGCAGAATGAATAAATGATGAAATTAATAATGAAGTACTTACGCGCTCTGATAACGTATGTTTTTTTGAATTGTAGCAGAATTCGAAAATTGCAATCAAAACTGCAAACGCCAAGCCGCAGAGCAAAACAACAAAAACCCCTCCTGTTGAATAATAGAAAGAAGACAATTTCAGTGGTGCTATCGAATTTTAGTCAGGCTATGAAAAAATTGTAACGTCAATTTAAAATGAATTCTGTTTTCCTTTGTTCGATGTGTACTTTGCATAACCGAACTTGTTCAAAAATTCTGATTGTTTTCTGGTTGTTGAAAATAATACTGGGCTTTTAAATGAGAAAGATTGGGAACGTGTATTTAAAGTCCTCAAAAATTCTGTTTTTGTAAAATCAAATTCATATATTTATTAATTTTTCGCTACTACGACATTGCAATTATGGAGCGCCATTTAGAAATTCCATTTGTCAGTTTGCCTCGAAATATTCGTTCGCCAGCAATGAATATTTCAATCAGTCAAATCGTCAAACAATTTAAAAAAACTGCTCCATTTTCAATTTCAAAATATTTAAAAATAAGATTACCTGAATGTTTGAAAAGTGAAAAATGAAAAGCATACTTTTAAAACGAATCCAGCTTTTTTTGGTCAAATTGAAATTCCGAGGCTCAGAACAATGATTACATTGGATTAAAACTTATCGCAACATCAATTATCGTTTGAGTCCAAGTCGAGAACGTAAACGGCTTTAATTTGCCGACACCTGCATTAGTCAATAGGACTGAATGGGTTCTTGGCGCGACTCTAATAAACGACGATAATGAAAGCCATATCTCGAAGGTAAAGCGGAACGGCTGTTTCGTCAATCCGGCAGAATGCAACGGGAGATAATTTACCGCTTCTCAGCGCGGCAGTTTGGTATTCAGTTCACGGCGGGCTGTTTGACATTCATGACAATGTCTTGACCACACCAACCCCTTTCGAACTTCGTATCTGTTGTCTTTGAGTGGTTTAACGACACGTGAAATTCTAGTCAAACTCAATTCGATGACTTTAACGAGATCCAAAATTAGGGACAATAAAAGGAGAAAACCGAGAGCGCGCTCAACTGCGTTCATTTGTGGATTCCTCAGTTTGGTCTGACAGGTTTTTTTTTTTCTGTCCACCGGCGGGGCACTCCAAATTACAAGCACTTTGTTGAGTTAACTGTGAAGTTTAAATAAATGCGACTAGAGTATTACGTCGAATTGAAGACGCTCGAAACGAGCGTCTCTATCGGTACGCTTCTCAGACTTGTTATTTTCTTGACTTCACAGGGATGACGAAGGCTAAAACGGAAACTGAAAGTATCGTTGAAACACATCATGACCTAAGGGCCAAATTTTCAAGTTACTCAAACGGCTCTCTGTAAACTTAGCAGAGCTTTTAGTTTCGAGTATCGTTTGACCCTTTGTAGTCCCTGGATATTTCGTGTAAGATGGGAGGTAAGCAATTATCGAAAGTGTAATTTTGCTGAAAAATACAAAAATGTCATTGCAAAAATGAGTAACATGATTGTTCATCCTCGAACCGAAATTGTAATTCAATTAGTATCTCTGAGTCGAGAACTTGTGGGCTAATGAAATATAACGTTTATCTAATTATATTTTATTAAACGAACGCCTTGAGAAAGACAAATATTTACCTATGTTGTCAACCCCCAGAGCGTTTGCTTTATTTTCTTTTCCTTTGTCGTTTCTCATACACGTGTCCCGAGGGCTTTTCCACCACTTGTCATAAAGCATTTGAATCTCTCCTTTTTCTTGCAGTTCCAGAATTGCTAAGGATATTTTGTCCCGCCAAGGCGATCCTGGTACAAGGAAAACAGAAAAAAAGTAAATGAAACCACGTTATGACGAAGTACCTTATCAAGTGGCTTTAATCAGCACTTAGGGCATTTTCATAACCCTCTTTTTAGTCACTCAAAGGAATCATCAAGCCCAACTTTTTCATCTTTCGAAGGATATTTAAAGACGTATACTGAGCAAAGACTTTCTTTCAATTTGCATCCTTCTCCCGACTAATCAATGCTGAGGAAATTTTTATTTGTAGATAATTTTAAGGGAAAAATTGTCGACAGGTAATACATATTACATGAAGATTTTTCTCAAGTAGAATGGGATGTAATTTCTCGTTTTATGATTAGAGAGCTTTATGCAAATTATAAATTTCGTATACGACTGAAATAGATTTGATTTTTTAAATATATACAAAAAAAGTTAAGTTGAAACTTTTAAATTACACCGAAAACATTTAGCAAATTATCAGAAAGAAAAACACCAAAAAGTAAAAATACGTTTGATATAAAAAATTATATCTTGAATATGTTTAAATGGGGCTTCTGCAATTGCGCTGACATGAAAAACATGGATAAGAATCCTGTGTTTAGATTACGCAGTTGATGCGCCGAATTAAAATATATATGAGTTGCACCGAATTGAAGTATATAATATCAGTTATATATTAATAATCATACAGAATCGGATCTGCTCTGAGAAAAATTGGCAAGACTGCGAAATTGACTCCATTGTGTGTACAAATTTTCAATGCGCACCGGGGCAAACTGCGTCTGAGATACGCTTGAACTGAGTTTTTGGTAATGTTCCGAGAGTTGAATCGACTTGAAATTTTGTACACTTGTAGGTCATAATCAGATCTGCTCTGAGAAAAATTAGCAAGGCTGCGAAATCGACTCATTTGTGTGTACGAATTTTCAATGCGCACTGGGCGAACTGCGTGGCATATTTAATTTTTTTCTGGCGCAATTGCATGGACGCAGAATTAGGCAGAACTGCACATGGATTTAGGCGCAACTACATATGAAATTATCTCATCCGGCACAATTGAGCATCACCCATATACATATATTACTGTATTATCTAGATTTTTCTGTTGAGGGATATTTTAATTTCCAGTCTGAGATGACACAGTTTTTATAAATTTTTAAAATCGTTTTTATAATTAAAATATTATCAAATTTGAATGACTAAATCGATTTGTAAATTTTAGAAAATGAAAATCATCTGTATATCCAAGCCACTGAATTAAGAATAACAAATGGCGTTTCCACAACGTCACAATTCATATTTGTTACTTTGGAAAGAATCAGATTTGTATTACGAATAAATAACGGCCCAAGTGGAATACACATCACGCTGACGGAATAATTTAAACGCTCCATGACGCACAGATAATTGTAATATTTTTCAGCGACAGTATCGATTTCGGGCACAGACAGCTATCCATTTCCGAAGAACTTGATTCACCAAATATGAGAGCAGAGGCTTATTTAAATTTGGCGCGGGCTCATGAGAGATTGGGAGCTTTAGATAGAGCTTTGGCGTACGCTAGACATAGGTAAGATTTATGGGCGTTATTTTGTCCAATTGCAGCAGTTTAATTTTCTACCACATCATTTAAATCGCGCTCTACACCCGAACCAGTAATTGCAACGCTCAAGCCGCTCAATCACTCGCATCAATTAAAGTCCAGTTTCCAGTTTTGTTGTAAACTATTTCGACTTGAGATGCTTGAAAAAATTCCAATTTATTTTTCCCTTCAGATAAGAGAGAGCGGGTTCCACTCCATTTTTTCAAATCGAACCAATTTCATTACAAACTTTTCATTATTGAAAATTATTCAGCCTCCCTGATCGATTCCGTGGCGAACTTCTATTTTTCTCCCAACACAGTACAATCGCAGTTAAATTTTCTTTCAATGGATTGTAAGAAATAATAACTACACCGAGTCAGAGAATAATATTGGAATTTCTTGTCTCGCTACAAGAATATTTTTGCGGAAGAAAAAATGGGCAGGATTTAGCATCGGCATCCCGCTGCGTCTATTAAAATTAATTGTGCATGATCGAAGGAAACGGCAAAGCCGCTAAGAATAACGTTAGTTGAGCGCGTAATATTATCATTGTCACTTATTATTAAGGCTATTCTTTTCAGTTTGTACAACGAGTGCGATCAATGTGCAACTGCAGGCCTTGTTCATTTGACGGTCGGTAGAGTACATTTGGAACTAGCAGGATTTTGTAAAGCCTTGGAAGCTTTTCAAAGAGCGCACAAAATAGCTCATTCCATTCAAGATCCTTCTTTAGAACTGCAGGTAATTTCACGACCGAAAGGAAAACTTTTTTTTTTGTTTTCACTAAAACGTTATACGGTTGTTCTAACGATTGCTAAAGTGTCGATTCTTGAGAATCACAGTCTGTTCTTTAATTTTTTTTTCTTTCCCCTCTGAAATGAAAAAAATATTTTTTTCTGTGCATGCAAAAAAATTTTTTTCTTCTGTTGATCCGGATAGAATGATTTGAAATTAAGATTCAACTCACTGAATAAGTGAGTGAAAGAATATTTTAAGAAATCCAATATCGTTATCCCTACAAAATCAAGAGACGAACATTCGCCGACATTTTATGCATGATACCATAATAATCGAGTGTTTAGACCAATTTCCATATAAAGGTTGGCATCGGGCTCATATTACGTTTAACAAATATATTATTGAGGGACTAATTTCAATTCCATCCTGCCGAATGCCAAAGCAATTTCTATTCAAATCGCGCGTAAGAAAAGACTGCGAAAGAGCTTATTCAAAGGAAATATATTATCCGTAGGAAAAAGGATATAAAAAAAAAGAAAATTGGCGAAAAATGTTGGCCGATGAATAAAAAATTTTTATCTAAAAATACATCATCGCCGTTGCTCGTGCAAAATTTTGCATTTAAATGCAACGCAATATATATCAAAATAATATCATGTTTCGTGTACAATTTTGGGATAACAGCAACCAGATTTCCATATCGTTATATAAACAAATTGATTTCAATTCCAATTAATTATTGTTACTACCAATTTTGCGGTTTTGATTTGTTTCGCTCTGTTGATGCTTGCAGTTTGAATGTTTTTTAAAAAATATGATTTGTTATCTGTTTCCGATGCAGGTTTATGTGGGTTTGTCCGAGCTGTTCTGTAGACTGCAAGACGCAGAAAAAAGTGCACGATACGCTGCAAGGGCATACGACCTGTCGAGAAGTTTACAGCTTGGGGATTTGAACTCGCGTCACCACAGAGCGGCGCTTTTACAAATGGCCACGGCGCTGCGCAAAAAAGGCGAGCTCGGCGACGCACACGACTACTGCTCGGTAAACCAATTTATTACGATAAACGATACGCTTAATCTCCCCGAGGGTTCATCGCCACTCAATTCCAGATTACCTCGATATCGCGACAAACAATCAGAATCCCCCGAAACCGTGGAAAAAAAGTCACCAAAGCCGAACGAAATTGATGTAGAAGAAAAAATAGGAAAGCTTTTAAAATAAGCTCCACTGGCTGAGAAAAAAGAATAAATTTAAAACAAATGAAACAAAAAGGATAATAATAATAACTCACGTCCGGTCGTCAGGATTCGTTTAACTTAATAACACCGACAACAAGCTGGGGCGATAAATTTGCGCGATATCTTACGATATATTTCACACTTCTATCTGTTCTACCGAGTGACGTGGGCGGACTATGAAACACGTCGGGTTTAGACCAAGAGAGAGAGAGAGACTGAGTTTCGCTCAATTTCGTTTCATTAGTGAGAGCGATGATACAATTTTTAATGTGGGTGTATGGTGCAATTAATAATTCTGACGTTCTGATTTTGATATTTCGGATAGACGCGGATTGTAATCGTGATGGACAATCACTCACGGGTAAAATTTCAATCCGACGTAATTATCCTAACGAATTAACTCAATCCTTGTACAATTAATTACTCGTCTCTCACCTTTTTCTCTCAAGCTCTTTTTCATTGCTGGTATCATCGAGGATCAGCCTTTTTGTACGTTTTCACAAAAACTAACACAAAGGAACGTTTTATGATTTTCCAAGGAAATTGGACGAAAATAAATACATTCAAATTTTACATCGACGAATGCGAGTTCATGCTAAATTGAATCGGAGCTGAGCTCACTTAATTGCAGCCAGATTACAATCAGCCAAATCTAATTTCCATTTTCGGATGAATCTGTTCGCAGGAGGCAACCAGACTGTCCCTTATATCCGGTGACCAGGCGAGTTACGCTCGGAGCATAAGAATAATGGGCGATATTTACAGGAAAAAAGCTGAAATAAATGTACGTATATGTATGAGAGAGTGATAAAAAAAAACATTTCTCTAATTCAAGCGAGAAAGGGCGATCGAATTTTTGCAGGATCTCATTACTGTTTGTGTTTGCAGAAAGCGTTTCGCCAGTACGAGACTGCAATGGGCTCGGCGGCAGCGACCGGGGATCGTCTTTGCCAAATGGAAGCCATGGATGGGGCAGCTCGGTGCCTCGAAGCTCTAAGAGTACAGCATAAAATATGTAACTGTCGTCCATTGGAATTCAACACGAGGCTATTGGAAGTCGCCGGGTCAACCGGAGCAAAGGTCCGTTTTCCAACTGATTATCATATTTAGCAGCCCAGATCTATAAAAGGTCACAAAAAAATCAAACTGCAAAATCGATGGTTGACTTGTGTAACGACTCATGTACAAAAGTCAATAACAAAAAAAGCATATGTATGTTATCGCACATTTGTTTACGACGGCTACAAAAGTTGCGTCACGTCCTCTGCGGCTGTTCAATCAAGTTCAAGATTGTTTTGTAAATAATTTGGCTCTCGTCAATAGTCGTTCCGGCGACTTAGCTTGCTGGGCTTTTGATACAAGTTGTAAAAGAGTAGCAAGTTTTATAAAGAACGCTCGACGAAAAAGAAAGTTGGAAAATGTTTTTCAACTTGGGGAGAGAGTTGAACAAGCGGGTTGGGAATTAATTTTTTGATCATTCGCGATAACAATGAGAGCTGCGTCTCAAAATTCGCTGGTCAAATCTTGGTCGTCTATTGTATCCAGATTTGATGACTTTGCGAAATGGAATAAACTTGTCGTATATTATATTTGGAAATTAGTTTCAACGAATATAATGGAAGGACAAAAAAAAAGGTCGTGGAATGGTCGAATTTTGAAAGTGAACTGTATATACAAGTTCAGTTGGGCAGAAATCTTAGACGAGCAAATTGTGCTGAAAATTTTGAGAGGATGAAGAATTCAGTGAAATATGAACCTACCAAAGTACTCGGTGGTGCAGCTCTAAAAGAGAGAAGAAAATTAACGACTTACTTGGCAAACTTAATGTCAATATGCCTTTGTTTAAGAGCAAATATTATTCTACTGTAGAGTTAGAAATTTCTCTTCAATGAAATGTGTTACATGAAAAAAAAAGTCACAAAAAGAGTAATAAAAAGTCAAATGAACAAACAATTATAAACCAACTATTTCAAATGAAAATTCCAATTTGTTGAATTATTGTTTTGGATAAATTTTCATTTCTCAGAGGATTTGTACTGTGTAATAATTCGACCCTTTTTTTTTTTTTTTATCTCAGCTGCTGGTGCGAACTGTCAGGGAGAGACTATCTCAGATTTATGAAGCGCTAGGAGACGAGGAACAAAAGGCACATCATCAAAGATTAGCCGCAGCAATGGAGGAAGATTTGGAACTGCGATGTGGAGGATGTAACGAATCATTCGGTCTTGAAGCTGATTCGCTCGAAGCTCTGCCTTGTTCGCACATACTCCATGCTAGGTAATTTTGTCAAATAGACTGTTCTATTCATGCATATCATAAGTTTAAATCTGTTTACGATAGACTGAAATTAGTTGGTAACAAATAATTCGCAGTTACGTCTTCTAACCACGAAATACGTTTTGTTCGCGTTTCCTTCATTTCATTTAATCAATAACATTTCAAGAAACCATTTCATTATCATTGTCATATATTTGTTGAGGGGAAAAATCTTCATTTATCTACTTTTATTTCAGTTTTCTTATTGATGTATTGGATCTCGTGATCAGAATCAGTATCAGAATTTCAAAACTGTGATAAGAGTCTTTACTTTGTCTTGCGTTATTTGTGGCCGACCGTTCATCGATCTCTTCCACTGAATAGCACTTATTCTGTTTGGAGAAGGTTGTATCATTGATGAAGTCACAGAGCCGCTACCTTTTCAAGTTTCTTAATGATTGTTTTGTGTGGAAAATGCAAGTCACGACAAAAGCACAAAGGCCATTTTGAAAAAAAAACACATTCTGATCCAATAAATTTGGGATCAAATTCATGCATTTGGAATATCAAACAAAAAAGAAGGAAAAAAAGAGGTTGAAAATTTATCCACTCCCGTGCAAATAAAACCACAAATCACAATCACGAAATGTTGTAAACAAGATTTTATTTTTCCTTGTAACCCCGGAGTAAGTTGGGTAATCTTTCAAACAACTTTTACGATACCGTAACGTGAGCACAAAAATCTACCTCGTTGAGACGAGGGAAAAAAATCCCCGTTACCTAAATGACGCAGCTTTCATGTCCATCTCCCTCAAAGACAGTTCAAATAAGTCGTATAAACTTGTTTCTCCGTCTTTCTTAACTTTTAACTCAAAATCACTCATTTGGGCTGGTCGCTTTTGAAATCCGCCCGTCCTGCGGAGAACATAAAGGCCAACTTGCGCACGAGGTCTCATCATAATTTGGTCACGTTTTGCCTCGTTTCTCTGCCGAATTTACTTTCGTTCCAAATACTAAAATACTTGACGAATGAACCGTTCTCCCGAAAACGCTTTTCGAATTATATTCGTGTCAAGCAATCTTGAACGCCCCATTTAATGAACATTTTTTTTTCCTCAATTGCAAAATTACACAGGCATGACGATGGAAAAAAAATAACAATTCTACACCGAGGAGAAATAAAACAAAAGCGATTCCGATAACGTTTGTTTGGCTGGATAAAATAAATAATGATCATTGTTTAAAGTTATGCCGGGGAGAATCACGTTGAAATGGTAAACGAGGTGTATTAATTTTGAATAAATTCCCTGTTGAATAGTTGGTTACACAGCAGCTAATACGTGTAACTCGGTGGATGCACAGCGATGTTATAAAACACGATCATCGTGCAGTTGGTATTTAGTGTCATGCTGGTGGCACGAAATCATTATATCATGAACAACGACGACTTGTCTCGCGCAACGAACATTAAGCTGATAATTTTGCTTGCATTGTTTAGCCATTCATTATTCAATCACTCACGGAGTGCTTTGTTTGCGCATCAATCACACACATCGGCACGATATTGAAAATTTTCAACCAACGCGCGCCCTTTTATTCGAAAAATTTGTTAATTCAATTCCTTTGCCACTGGCATAGCGTTTCTCTCCAGCGAGACGATGACCTATTTAAACCACCTCTTTTTACACACAAATATTTTCGAAATTATTTTCATTGTTCTACCGCCCTCTTTTTTTGTGTGTGTGTGTGTTTATTATATAAAAAGTAATGGACTCTCATAATGCCCGGCGATCAAAGTGTAATTTCAGAAAATTTAAATTAAAAAGTAAATTTGCATAACAAAAAAGTTATTATTTTCAGTTTCGCTAACCGTGCAAACTTTGCCCAAAAACACTGCTCATGATATCGTACAGATACAAACACACACGAAAGTTTTGTTATAAAGCACCTATAGAATTAATGCATTCTAAAAATGTCACCATCTTATTTACGGTCGGACCACGGTGTAATACCAACTTTGTTGCATCGCGAAAATAACATTCAACGCATCAGTATGTAATTTCAAGTGGTACCAGTTTCACTATTAGAGATGGAACCTTTTTTTTCATATCAAAAGGGGAAACGTCGTTTTACATTTGCGATAAAATGTTGTTAATTATTTATTGACCGATATGGAATCCAGAGTAAATGAAGCTGTCGAACATTGTGCTCCGTATTTGTGGCCACGTAGGATTTATCAGCACCGCATGTTAACAAATGATCTGAGATAGCATCTCGTCCTTCCGGAACCTCCCTGATTACACATCAACAAATCATAGGCAACGCCTATTAATGTTTTCAGAATGAGACACCAACACGAACGCGAGAGAATTCCCACGCCTAATACACAAAGATGATTAGATACGATATTCGTGTAATGAGTCACCAATTTGCTCTGATATAAACTGATGCTGAATTCGTACTTAATTAATGGTCTTAACGAGGGATCGACCTCGCAAATTACTTGCACGGAATAACAAAAATAAATGCTTTTAAAAATGGGTTTTCTATTATTTTCAATCCGAGAGTTCAGGTTTTGTTCTTGTCCAAAATTATGCAGGGATTACCAAAAAAGGAAAAAGGAAAAGTTTCGTTAAATTCATAACGACGAATGCGAAGAAATTCTTAACGAAATTGAATCAGGATGTTTGATATAATTTGAGGTAAAATCTAGTTTCAACATGGTCCATGATTTCACCTTTCGGTTTCAGCAACCAAAAACATTCTTAATGTCGGGGAATGACAATAATTTTGTGGTAACACATACATCAAGATCTAATTAAGTAAGCGCAGATTATGTAGCGATGCGCTCTTCCATTGTTCGTACTCTCCTGACTATTCATTGTCATGTGGTCAGATAATCTCCCGGCTGTTCTTATCATTGGAAACCGACAAAGAGAATGACGTGCCACAATGCCAGAACCACTAATTAATCACTTAATACGTTTTTCATTCGAAAATAACTTTGAATTCAACAATTCATTTTTCTTAGACGATATAACGTTTCTTTTGCAAATATTAAAGCTGGGCATTTTAATTTTGTCAGTGCTGAAGTGTATGCATAATTGCTTTTCTGCAACGTAGCGTATGTTGAAAATTTAGCTTTTTCCGAGCCACTCCGTCGTATGACTTCAAAAGAACCCATTCTTTCACGTAGCTAAACTGTTTTGTCGACGAATTGTCTTAGGAGTGATTTAAAAAAGTTGGTAGTTCACATTCCAGCGAGCTCTCTCGGAGCAAAATTTCCATACAGCGTTCATTAAACTTCCTCGTTCTTTGTAAACAAAACAAAAGAAACTCTGCCCTATGTAAATTTGGTCTCCTGATTGCTGAAAATTGATTCCAACAGTTGCATATATAAAAAGAGTTAATTATCAAGTACCACTTATCTCTTTTGTGTTTAGAACGAGTTGCCCAACTTCGTCGAGTTCAATCGATACCGGGACACTGTTCTGTTTCTGAACTTAATTATTTGTACAAACTTATCCACGCAAAAAGTGACCCTCGGGTGTTAAAAATAAGCGCGCCTGACGCCACAGGGACGCTTTAATTGATCAGGAAAAAAAAATCGAAAAACTCCGAGGCGAAGCAAAAAACACTTTTCCCTGCGGCGGTAACGAAAATAAGGCGAAAATGGAGAAACGAAAATGTGACCGTCTTGAGTTGAACAATTTTTCACTCGCGACATAAAGATTTAAAATTCCGACGTGACCCCGGTAATAATCGTTGGGGAACTAACGAAAAAAAAAAAGAAGCTGCAAGTTTGTGATATAACTTTGGCGGATTTTTTTGAAGGCGAGCCGGCAAAACGACTTGCTCCATTTGACAGTGACATTAAGAATGATTGTCAATTTAGCGTGGAGAGAGCAGTTCATTTTGTGAAGCCGCAGCAAATTATGCAACTCGCGCTGCATAAGAAACTTTATACCCTTAGCTTCAAGAGGCATTACTGGGTGATAATACTGCAAATTCTGCACCACAGTTCAGTAACAAGTAAACGTACCCTCTTATGTATCCTCAAACATTAATTCCAAAAACAGCTTGCAGAATATCATTTTCCCTCGAACATCATATGAAACTGAACGGTCAGCTCGAACAATATTCATCTTTCAAAATTCTCCGTTACAAAAGTGACCGACCATTAGTCACTCGAAAAAAAATTCTTACAAAAAAGTTCTTACACAATTCTCTTTCATCAGATTTTCATTAAAAGAATCATTAAAAACTTTGTCATCTTTTGAGCGAAAAATTTTTCATCGAGTTTTCCATTTGACTTTTATAAAATAAGAATAAAACGAGAAAGAACAAAAAAGAACTTGTTTCGCAGCTTGAGAGATCTAATTTCATTAGAGCGTTTTAAAGTCATCACTCGGTGAAATTGTGTAATGCCACAGAGGCTGTATCACTATCGCCATGTCGCAGTCAGAGTCAGAGTAAATAAAGCGATGTTGTTTAAACTGCAGGTGCGCACACGACATCCTGAAGAGGCGCGACAAAAAGAAGAAACGGCTGTGTCCTGATTGCCACAAGTCGGTGAGTTCGCGTCTGTACCTCCACTGCGACGACCAGCCAACCAGCTTAAGCAACACCCAGCTCAACCAAAGTTCCTTAAGCCTGGCGTCTTTGAGAGCCAGCAGTCTCGCCACGCTGGAAGATTGCCACGTCACAAGCAGCGTCTAGATTCGGTGGTTTGATTCAATCAGCGGAACGCCTACGAAACCAACGACAAACAAGTCTACTGCCCCAGCTTTTCGACGAGCCCTGCTTCTGCAAGATTTGAAAGATGTGTGGTGTGAAAACTGAAAAAAAAGCAAACAACTGTTATATACTTTCTCTGCCAAAAGTTTAATTTGAGAAGAAAAATTTGAATGTTTTTTTTTTCCCCGAAGCAGGATACACAAAAGTAGAGCGACAGATTAAAATAAAAGTGTATAAGAAGAAAAAAAAAAACAAGCGGAATCCCTCATGTCAATGTAAAACTGCATCAAACGAGATTTAATTTTGATTTTCATTTTGTACATTATAATGAGCACAAGATGAGAACAAAAAATTGATGAGCCCGCGTTGGTGCACTTTCGGAGCTGATAATCAGCGAGTCAATCTGGTTATCATGTACGAACCAATTTTGTAATAACGAATTAATGGACGTATCTTTCGGTCAGCCGAAATTACAACCGCCGAGTCCAGAATCGTGTCATAAAACGTGTGACCTGGATCCGCCGACGCATGACCCGTTTGTAAATTGATTACCCAATTTTGCTCGAGTTTATAATTATCGAATTAATTAGCTTTAACCGTTACAGCGTATCGAGACGGTAATTAATTGAAAATTTAATTAATCGCGAAACCCCGGGTCTGGGCCCCGAGTCATAATTTTCTTTTTCTTTTTCCGATATTCTTCCGTCGATCAAGCAGTAAATTTCATGTCACAGACGCGCGATCTCAAAGTTCCGAATTAATTTTGGTAATTGCAGGACTCGAGCATGCATTCGGGCAAATTAAACAAATTATTCGCGACAAACATTGCGATGCACAAACTAATGAACGTCGCTCGACGCGTGTGCTTTCACTAATTTAGCAAACGTTATTCGGGGGGATGCAACAATTCTATTGATTTTACGTTCAACTTGTTTAGGAGGCAACATAACAATTTTTTTTCCCTCCAACTGTCGATAAACGCGCCCCGGTCGAATCTCTCTGCATCGGATCAGAACACTCGTTACACGTCGTTCGGAGATGAAATTTTTCGGATTGCAAAAAATAAAAGACCAACGTGGTGCTCGATCAACGTTTTACCGACTTATTTGTTGCTGGGCAACAAAAAGCGCTCAAAAACCAGGCAGTGATCTGGCAAGTTGCAGTGCAATTTAGTCATATTGCTATATACCGAATACAACTAGAGAAACCAAAGAAACGAATTTTCTATTCAAATAAAAAGTAAACAAAGTATTAAGAAAAAGTGTTACTCAAATGTTATGAAAGAATTATAATCATTTTTATTACACAATTTGTTATTTGGCGAGTGACGAACGAAAAAAGAAACAGTAAGTCGCATGAGATGTTGATTTTGTGCGGACACATTTGAGTACCATTTTATCTTTGCATATATAAATGTTACTCTCTGCAACTGTTACGATAATTCACGTATGAGATTTATTTAATGCACCAAAAAGGACGCAGGCGACGGACACAAAAACCG
>JAAMPD010000354.1:0-58278 GCA_025266255.1 Trissolcus basalis | reverse complement strand
CGCTTGAACTGAGTTTTTGGTAATGTTCCGAGAGTTGAATCGACTTGAAATTTTGTACACTTGTAGGTTATGATCGGACCTGCTCTGAGAAAAAATTGGCAAGGCTGCGAAATTGACTCAATTGTGTGTACGAATTTTCAATTCGCACCGGGCGAACTGCGTCTGAGATCTTGATTTTGAATACAAAAAATGATTGATATTTGTTATGAATTTATCTTCGGTGCAATGGCATATATTTTCTTTTATTCCGGCGCAATTGCATGGACGCAGAATTAGGCGGAACTGCACATGGATTTAGGCGCAACTACATATGAAATTATCTCATCCGGCGCAATTGAGTATCACCCGTTTAAATATTAATAATCCCAAATTACACAAGTTCTTTACATTTTGTTATTGTATTATTTTCTATTTACTACAGCAAGAATTTTTTTCTAAGATTTTCAGAGAAAAATTGAAAGAATGTAATACGTATTAAACGAAGGGGTTTTTTCACGTAGAATGGATTCTAATTTCTCTTTTCAATTTTTCTTTCATCCCAGAGCGTGAGGAAAAAATTGAAAATTTGATACACGACAAAAACACAAGCCATGTTTTATAATATTGTAAATTATGCTGGTAATTTTATATTATCAAAACATTTTCCGTTTGGTTCGAAAAACTCGACAGTTGTTTATTGAGTTTTTGTTTTGCATTCTCGTGAGTGTAATTTTTTTCGTCTACGTTGCATTATAAAAATAAAAAGTGCGAGAAAAACTAATTTCACTGCTCACGTAATTGGAAAATCGCGTTCGAGTGAATTAAACATCCCATGAATAGCCTAAACATTTTGATATTAAAAAACACGATTTTACGAGTTACTACATTTTGTTATTTTATTTAGCAGAGTGTGCATGCGGTCGGTGTAATTTACCCATCGGTGTGGCGATGCCGTATCCTTTGTTATCCAGCAGACCTCCGATCTGAGTTAGATTACAATCTCGTTGAACTATATAATCGAGCATCGTCGATTCCATGAGGAACGCATAATCCCCCTCAAGGACTCGTTGAATTCCTTCCTCGTATGTCCCCACGAACACTTTTTTATTCTCCATGAACCTCCACATTTTTTTGTACGTTTCGATCATTGAATCCTGTTAGCAAACCAATTGTTGAAAATCAAAATTGAAATTTCGATTGAAATGAAATTCAATCTTACAACCAAGCAGTTTGATGGAATTAAAGTAATATATTATCATGCTCGATGGATTATTTACCATTTTTTATATTCATTTTCCACAATTTAAATTTAATAAATCATAAATGGTATTAATGTCATCATAATATCATAAACTCTCATATATCGAGGTGAGACTAAAAAATGTATCTGTTTTCCGATGGCAAAAGTGGTTTTCTTTCAGTGATCAAAAACTTTATGTGATAAAACGTTTAATCTGCCGGGGCATAAATTCGATGAAGTAGAAAGAATCATATGGAATTACCCTAAAAAAAGTCATAGTACTTCCGCTATCTAAAGTGCCATAGGAAATGTCTGTTTGGCTGGCGAGGTCCTCTGCATTTTCGATGGGCGTGATCATTCGTTCGACCGTTAGAAAGGCAGCTAAATTGGCAGTGTAAGACGAGATGATGATGAGGGTGAAAAACCACCATATTCCGCTTACGATACGTGTGCTTGCGGCCTGAAAGAACAAGCAGAAATACAACTCACAAAAAACATTAGACGAGTCATTTATTCGTGTCAAATCGTAAATGTTTTATTGCTGCATTCCCGGGCAAAAGGACAACCGAAAAAAGTGTCTCGATGAAAAAAAAAAAAAAAAAGAAATACCCTTAAGATAAACTTGCTTAGCCCGAGTCGACAAAGTGGCGCGCGTTTAATTCCTCTGGGGAAATGAATTGCACAATAGTCGAGCAAGTCAAAGACAAGACAGATTAAATGTTCGTTTATTAATTCCGGCCACTGAGATACGTCCCGTTTGCCCGCGGCAATTAACGAAAGTTATTGAATTTGCGGTTATCGTACTGAATGCGAATGAAATCCGTATCTTTTCGTGCATAATTCATACAAGGATTAGATTATATACGCTTTTGTGGCCGAGCAGAAAAAAAAGCCGCGGATGAAACTCCCACAGCTTTGTGTCGATGAAAGTGAGGCGTTAATGACGTTCTGGTAATTGATATATACTGACGCTAATTCGTTGCACAGTCGCGCGCTGATTTTCACCACCTAAAGAGCGACTTTTATTCACATTTCGACATCCACTCGCGGCAGTAGTCCGATATTTTCAATTTCCATTCACAAAATTTCGGTCTATTGTTGTCGATCGGTAATATCAATAATCATAGTTCACAAAATTGTGATTTTCTTTTGTTTTTGCTTTTGGGGTTCAATTTTCAATTTGAACGGCGTTGACACGCAAATCATTACCTTTGGATTGAGGTCGCTGCCTTGTTGCATGAGAGTGCCGATGGTGAACCAAAAACTATTGGACAAAGAAAATTGGTTGTGCACGATTTCCGGTCCGGGGTGGCACAAATGCGGGTTGTTCCACTCGTATGGGCTGAAACGTGCGACAACGAACATCGTCACCGATACCAGCACGTAAGCCGCTAGCACGTACAGCCATATTTCAATTGCCAGTGGATTCATGAAGGAAAAGAGTCTCGCTGGGTGACTAGTGGGAACCTGATGAGATGAAATAATTTGAAAAAATTTTCTAGTTTGGTTAGCAACATCAAAAGTCAGTCAGTTTTGGTGTTAACAAATATTAAAAGTTGAATGAACAAAATGGAGCAGTTGAGAATGAAAATAAATCTGTACATAAATAAAACAGTGGTCATGGCGTGAGCACATTTCAATGCGACAGGCGGTGTTGCGCTATTATCTTTAGTAGGATAATTAATAGGGATAATTATTTCCGAGTGGCCAATTATTAATTAATGCACGGAATTATTCGATAACAAAAATTTATTTTCCCTGTTACGTAATGAACGTCTTAATGCAATCAGCTACTTTAATGAAATCGCTCGATAATGAATAGAAATGTAACTATGTCTTAGAGAGGTTGAAAAAAAATTTTTATCGACGATTATCATGATTGCTATTAAAAGAGTCAAACAACCGGGCTAATTGCCCTTTAAATTATTTTTCTTTACTTTTACGCTTATTGCACTTTTATTTGTAAAAAAAATAAACAAATCAAAACGCAATTAGTGAATCAAAAGGAAACAAAAATTTTTTATAATTTTTTTTAACATTTATTTAAAAATTGAGGAACGATTAGTTTTATATAATGTAAAAACGTTTTTGTACCTTGAAAAGAATGGCGATGCCTAAATTCATGAAAGGCTTTGTGAAATCGATGACACTTTCTCGAGCGTAGTTGATAGTCATGGAGCCCACGGCTAAATCGGCTTTCTGAAAAAGATATATTAGGCGAAGCTTGAGTGGCCGTCGTGCAAATGACCGTGGATAACGTTTCTATTTACATATCGACAAGTGCTCGCAATGACCAAAACAGGAAACTACTTATACATACACAGAGGATAGATATAGAGAAATATACTGAACGTATGTACACTGACATGTAAAACGTGCATGGGCGTGCGAACTTTTCATCGGACAGTCCAGGATTGATCGCAGGAATTGCTGCAATGATTAAAGCGGGCCCGACTGGGACAGATTAAAAATGTGTTATGCGAAATCGGCGCGGTTATTGTTATCTCGCGCGCTGGACCAAAAGTTTATGATTAATGAACTGCAACAGTCGCGGTCGAACGCCAGAGAGAAACGACGGCCGACAAATTTTGTCATTCGATCAATGAGTTTTATGAAAATTTCACCTTCAAAAGGCATTAAAATCCAAATTATATATATACTATCTGATAATAATAATAATAATATATTCAATTTTCATACTTTAATCTGAGTGAAGTATACGTGTTCAAGTTACAAAATATAATGGAAATCTCAAAATATGATTTTGTTTCGTGTCTCTTCGAAGATTTTCTGAAAAAAATTCTATAAAAAATACTAAAAATGTATATTGCATGGCGAATTTTAAAACGGTGTAGGTGAATTTTATTATTTATTTATTTTTTGTATTTATTAAATTTTGTTCAGTAAAAATATCTGATATGGTAGATCTTGTTCCAAAAGTGGTATTCATTTTCAAAATACTTTTTTAACAAGTTTCAAATAATTTTTTTTCTTCTAACTTTTTGAGTGCAGATTTTATTTCAATGAAAAATTTTCTTGTTGAAAGTTTGCAAAATGGGAAGTTTTAGCGAAGTATGAAAAAAGTAGCAGAGTACATAGAAATATAGCAATGAACAGTTATGTGTAACATATAGAATGTAAGTGTCAATTCGTGAGATACTTTTACATGGACGCAAGGATCAGTTTCTGGGATGAAGTGATTTTTTTTTCTTGCTGTGTAATTAAAAGTTTATTAATTTTTGATTGTGATCCGATGTGCACGTTCCAGCTGCATAATATATGCTTTTTGTACTTACATCGAAAGCATTTAATGGACGATCGATAATTTGCAACGTGCCGAAGAACGCGTTTGCGGAAGTGCGCCACAAAATTGACGCCCCGAGTGCGATACTGGAATTCGTTTGCATGCACGATTCTAATATTCGCCAGCCGATTGGTTCCATCAGTTGAGTTTTGATATTTTATTTATTTATTTATTTATTTATTTCTTTTATTGATGAAAATAAATTGCAAAATTATTTGATCGGTACACAAAAACAAATTATAACATTTCTGTTAAATTCTAATTAAAGTTATTTACAATTGGGTGGATCCAGCCTAATGTATTTTAATTAGTGCGTGTAAATATAAGTGATCGTAACACGAGCACTCTTTGCTAATTTACATTTCGAAAATTTATCCTGATGGATGGCGGTGTTCCGTTACGGTGTCTATTAAAACACGTTAGTAATCATTTGTAAATGTTGGGCACAAAACAAACAGTCCAATTTACGCTGATGAAGTCGTTTGTAAATTTTTTCGATAAATCACGCATGGTTTAATTAGAATCAATCGAATAATTGAATGACAATTTCCGATAACGACATTGCAGTTACTGGACGAATTTTTTTTATTTGAAAAAACACACTCAACCGTTTGGTATTTAAAATATTATTTATCGCTAAATTATAGAATTATCCCGGTGTAAAAGCCAGTCAAATATTTATGTTTCTATTTGGAAATAATAAAAATGCAATAGCCGAAATCTTTTTGATCGATTTCTTGTAGCTGGATTTCTTTTGTCCGAATGGTTAATATTTATAAATTTTCGTTGTTCAAATGCACTTCGCAGCGAATGTAGAATTAACGTTAATAATTATTTGGCGCATGATCGAAGGGAAAAAATCAGAATGCGTGTTTACATTATTTATCAATACACGTGTAGGTTGGTTGTTTGTGGCAGCAGGTTTATTTGTCTCGCCCGTAACCGTATCAGTTGTATTTGCATGAAAATGCGGATATGATTGAATCCGGAAAGAAAATGAAGCCAGTGAACAGCGTATAAATATTAAACACGAGTATGTAAAGTTTTTTTTGCCATCCTTTTGTTGCGGTCTGAAGTGTACAATCACGTTACAATTATAATCAAAAATATTGTATAGAAACTTGTTTGCGCATACATATTTATACTATAATATAAATTTTCACGACTAATTTCGTTTTGGCTCGTGGCCGCGCGAGAAATAATTTGCATACATCCGGAAAAGGTATTAGAATTTACATAATCACACTTTGTACATAACATTTCTTCGCGGTTTACATACGTAAATTTGATGCGTAATATATGCTGATTGTAAATGACAAAGATATTTTTTCTCACGAAAAAAAAAGCTTTAAAAAATGATACCCACATAATTTAATGCCAGTTCCGTTTTTTAATAATTCCATTTGGAGTCTCTTGACGTTCATTTTGTCACAAATCCGCGCACGAATTGGAAACGATTTTTTCCCATTTGTCGATGAACTTTAAACTCATAAACGGGCTTTAATTTTGAAAACAAATGTTTCGTAATGAGAAATTACGACTTCACAGGCAATTGTACAAATTTTCAGACAATTAAGCTTCCATCTGGTTTCGTACAATTCGGCTCACTTTGATCTTTAAATAACGGTTTGCGTGTTCATCGGATGATGATATGATTAATATATTCAAAAATGATGAAAAGTTATGATCATCAGGTTTCATGAAACGTTTGCAATTGGGTAATACATTTTATCACAAAGCACGATTGGCGACCTCTTTGTAATTAGATCCACTGAAGGTACTTTGGTATGTTAATTAAGGAACCTCTGAGTTAATCGAAATATTTAGATGTGTTACAGATATTCTAAAACATTCCCCTTCTGTGGCTCGTTACTTTAAGATCTGTAAAAAAAAGAAGATAAACTATAAAAAATTATAATAACAAATAAATTATAACAATAAGTCTTTTAAATGTATTCATACACCTGAAAGCCCTTGTTAAAAGATTATAGTTGTTTTTTAGAAAACAAATTTTTCCCCAAAAAGTCTATGAAAAATGAAACCTAAAAACTCGGATTTATTTTTCGGCAGTGAAAACCGACTTATCAAACGTGATTTTTTACGATTATCTTTTTTCAGTTCATCTGATCTGAATTGATATAATGCGAATCCATTGATAAAGTGGGAAGAATATTTTTTCACTTTTTCAATTTTCATTTTTCATAGATATTTTAGTAAAAACAAAATTTGTTCGCTAAAAAGTGTATGTTATTTAAATTCAAGAAAATGAGTGGGATTTTTAATAGTTTTTAGAGCAGGAATAATTCATCAAATTTTAACTAAGGTGTAAAAAACGACCGAGTTGAAATAATATAGACTCATAAATAACGTAAATGCATTTAATTGTACGGGCGTCGTGTCTACCATGTATAACGCTTTTCGCGGCCAGATGTGACACGGAGCCAGCAATTTCGGCGTGTCCTCGGTTGGAATCGTCGTCACTATTTGCATTGCAAAAGCTTACCGACGAATTGATCACGTGAGTTTGCGATGTGCCTCGAACTTGATTCCGCCCATCTAAATTTCGAATCAGAGAAACAAATAAACATACACGCGCACAAGTGTTATTTTATCTCAACAATGCGCAAATTAAGCATCAATATTTACCTCTGGCAATATTTAATATTCAACTTGTCGCAATTACAGCAGTTTGTTGTTTTTATCATATTCAAGTTTTAAAACATACAAATCATTGTATTAAACTCAGTAACAAAATAGCGTTGAAAATTCTGTTTCAAAAATATTTGTGGACGGATGCGACGAAAAGTTACGTGCCGTTGATAAGATAA
Source organism: Trissolcus basalis (assembly GCA_025266255.1). NCBI lineage: Eukaryota > Metazoa > Arthropoda > Insecta > Hymenoptera > Scelionidae > Trissolcus > Trissolcus basalis. The sequence goes on along the minus strand of JAAMPD010000354.1, from coordinate 50,927 downwards.
GGTATAGAGAGGAAGGAAGGTAAAATATGATTCCGACTGCGAGTTAAACTCCTACCGTAGAAAAGCGACGATCGAAGCCGAGGTGGTCGAATTTTAGATGGCGAAGGTCGCGGACTCACCTTATCCATGAGCTGTCGAACAATTCCGTTCCATTCGCCCGTTTCGTAATCGTAAACGCCGTACTTGCCGTCGGGAACGAGATCGATCCTATAGGTGAATCCGACCTTGTGAGCTATTTCCTTAAGTAAGTCGATGCAGAATCCTTCGTAGCGTGCGTTCCCGCTGTAATTTCCCTGGCTTCTAAGCATCACGTACGGCTGTTCCTAAGAGAGTCACAAAGTCAGCTTCGCGACTGTCATTTATTTATCACCCCGCTGCCGCGGATAAACAGTTTGTGTTCAAAACAAACGCGCATTTAATTTTCAACCCTGCTAAAAGATTGGTCAGATCTATTATCACACGGACATTTGTCTCTTGTTCTGTTTCTTTTATTTTCTTTTTTCTTTTCTTTTTTACTGCCGCAACTTTTCGATAAGGTGCAAAACACATTAATGTAATTGACAAATAAAGCCATTTTCCAAGTGTCTCATAGAGTTTCGAGCGACTTCTATGGCTTTGAGCAAAGTTCACTTTGAGTATTGCATTCGGACGTTCGTGTGCTATCGAGTAAACAGAACTCGCAGGTATAAATGTTGTCACTAAATTGATTTATGAAACTAGTCACAGAGGAACCCCGGCAAATATGAAATGAACAACGGAAATGTGGTTATAGTTTCCTGAATCAAATTCTGTCTCAGCGTTTTATCTAGTTTTACCACAACTTTATGTTTTCAGATAGCCAAAATGTATTTAAAAAGCAAAACGAGCTGCGAGAAGCCCGCACCGCAGAAGCAACATTTCACACACTCAACGGTACACACACACACGAACTTTGTGCGTACGTGTTTTTGCGTCTCGTTTATGCGTATCGACAACAACAAGCCATTTCATTGTGAAAACAATAATTAATTAATTAGCTGGACTAATGATAACAGTTATTTCAGTCGTGTTGGTTGAAACAAAATGTTCATTTTAACCATGATAAGCTGACTCGTTACAACATCACCTTGTACCAAGTCGGATATTAAATAATGGAACTCAATTTGTGGTCACTTGTTTGACACATTCTAAACTGTCTGTCCGATCTGTCAGATGATTTTACCATGGTGGTCTCTCTAACCTCGACCAATTGAATTAGATTTTCGCAATACCCGGTCGAAAGTTGACTTCAAAGTCGAATTATAGGGCAAACGTGGTCCTCATTCTGGGGACAAAGTCGGTGTTACCTGTTGGTATTGGCTGCGATCGTGTAACCTGTCGCCAACTACACGGTTGTTTAATTGGTATTTACAACAGCTGTACGCCCCCAAATTCAATATCTACTGTAGGATCCAAACTTTATGGAACACTACACACGTACGTCTAAGCAATGCTGATTATCGACTAAATGGGATTACTGCTCTATACTGACTATTACCGATGTCCCAGAGGATACGATTTCTGTTGATGGTGCGAGAGAAGGTGAGTGCAGATAACCACATACATTTTCCAACCACAGTCTTTGTGCATTGTCGCAATACCTCAAGAATTTTCAATGTATTGGTTTTGGTCTTGCAAATTATCTATCGCTATATATTTGCATCCGAACTTCCACATTCTTATTCTGACTATTATCTAAACTGAAAATTTTATAAAATTCAATACGTGTTTTTAACAATGGTCTAGTTTGATGGAGATGTCGAAATTTGGGGGAACATTTTCAACTTGAACTTGATAAATTTTTTTATCTTTAGTTGGATTTCTTTTTGTTCTGTAAGACTGGTACCTGGACATTTTAAAACATTATTTTGGTCTTACGTGAAAAAAAATGTTGTCATTTGCCGGATAAATTAAGGCGATTTTTTAAGTGACGTTTTTATGATCCCAGAAAAAAGACATTATCGAGAACAGCCGGACAAAGCTTTTGGAAACATTAAATGATCGAACTGTTCAATTAGATAAAAATATGAAATCTGAACAAAATAGTACGTGCGTACAATAGAGATACCAAAAAAACATTAGAAATATTATCAAGTGAAAGTTATAAAGAAACGAAGATTGGAAGAAACTATAAAGATAGTGGCTAGAGAAGAATGAGAAGCGAAAAGAGTTTGTTTACAAACAATGGATAGAGAGGGATGCAAATTACTAGAGGTCAGAACGGTGACTCAAAACAATGTTTTTATCCAAAAAGCAAGTTTATCTCACACGGAAGAAAAAAATGAAAAAAATTGTTTTCACTGTGGAGAAAAACGTTCTTTTCACTTTTATTTTGCTTTTATCAGTGATATCTTAACAACATGGTTTTGAGTCAGACCACGGTCCTGGAAAAGTCACAGAAGATGAAAATAGACAGAGTTGATAACAGTAAAAGTAACACAAAAAATATATCCAAAAAAGACAAAAATGTGGCGCATTGCAATAAGGTGAGAGACATGATGCGATATTTACATGAAACTGGTGTTAAGTCGATAGACGACAAATGTAAATAAATAAAACCAAATCATACATGTTGCATGAGTTCTCGAACGATGCCGTTCCACTCGCCGGTTTCCGGGTCCATCGCGCCGTATTTCTCGTCTGGTACCAGTTTCAGGTGGTACGTGAATCCGACCTTCCTGGCCACTGCTTCCAGGAGATCCACGCAGAAACCGTAAAACCGCGAATTTCCCGTGTAGTTCTTTTCATGGTGCATCATCATGTACGGGGTCTCCTGCATGTTACGCGACACGAGCATCGTGCGAATTTCAATCACGATTATTATACTTTGTTGGATCATTTTTTGATTACCCAAGTGAAAATTTTACCAGCGTATTGATACACAATTCATTAGCGTTTAAAATTGCGTTGCACAAACAGCAATGACTGTTCTGTCACCGACACCAATTTGTCAATAATTCAAGTTAACAAAATTTTGCTATTGATACAACTTTTATTGCGCTCATATTCGTCGCACAATCAATCACTGTTTTGCAAACTTAAAAATTCATTTGACGATAATTTGTGAATACAAAAATATTCTGGCGTTTGTTTTTTTGTCGGATGATGTTTTTTACAGAATTACACAATTTGTGACTATGAAAAGTAGAGCGGTGTGGTGAAAGAGAGAAAAAAAGGTCTAAAAGATGGTGAACGTTGAAAGTTTTCGTTATGATGAATCTAATTAGAAATATGATATGCAATTCTGGTACAACTCATGATTATTCATGAGTTGTGATAATATCGCCTGCTGAAAAATCGAGCATATTTAAAGTCTATTTCTACGAAAATGCAGCTTCGCACAGCAACTACGGTTTGCTTAGAAATGTCTAATAATGAACTTTCAACCCTGCGTCTAATCTTGCGCGTTTATATATAATCGGGGCTAAATTCATATGTTAAGACAAACACTTGTCCGATTTTTCCCCCTCCGTCCTTGGGATGCTTTTCCAGCGGAGCAAAAGTTTGGCAACCGTTTGCATAAACTTTCATTTACGTCTGCGTGAATTTTGCGTTTATCTGGACAACTTCGGAGTCAAAACATTCCTCACAAATATTGTCATAAGGTGTCCTTTCTTCCCCCTTCTAACTTGTTTGAACTTTGACTGACACAAACTTTGCAGTGTTTGTGCAAACTTCACGGAACACGCGACTTATTTCTCAACAGATTGATGTTAAATTAATGTTATGCCAATTTCAAGATGACTAATCGAAACTGTTTAATTTCGCGAGCGAGACTTTACGAACTCCGTAACTACGGGAATTAATCGAGAATTCTGTATGCCTTCGTTCTTTTTTCATTCGCCAGTTCGATTGGCTTTCATTGGCAAAATTATTTCCGAGATTGAAATAAGTGTCGCGAAATCGTTTTCGTCTACATTACAACCTTCAAGTTCCATTCATATCACGTTAGAGAACGGAAATATCTTTTCGATCCGACGCTCGACCTACAGAGAAAAGTATTAATCTCTCAAAGCAAAAGTTTCGAGTTCACTTCGATCGATCCTTCGTGTGACTCGTGTTTGTCACCGTCCACCGAAAAGGGTTATAGATATCAAGTGCAGGGAGTCGCAAAAATATAAGATTTTATATTTACCCGGAGTATAACTTTACCCTCGCGAAATCGAAGCACAAAATTATATTTAATCGAAAGTTTCTTGCTCGAGTGAAAAACTTTTTCATCCGAATTTTCATTTTGGACGTTTACCAGAATTCGCCCATTGTTTCGTCACTTATTTTTTTTTTATTGCCTTATCGCTAATGAAATCCGGCACGCTGTTTTTGAGGATCGCGCGCCGATACTTTTTAAATCCCTAGAAACTGCGATAAATTTCTACTTGGGTACACGCAAGAGGAGACGGTAAAAGCGAAAAATTGCGCCCTGTTTAGCTTTCAGACGAGCAGACTAATTCAAAGCATGACATTTATGTGTTGGAATGAAAATGTGAGATGCCGGTGATCTGTTAAGAGATTACATTGTTAAATTATTATGCTCTTACACAAAGGAGATCGTTGTATGACTTAGATAAAACATTCGTGATTTGTATTCATTCGGCGGCCTGTTTTTCCTGCGCTAAGTTCGCCAGAGATTATTTCTGAACGCACAGCGATTAATCTTGACCGACGAATATTCATAGCTTCATGTGCTTAGTTTTTTTTCTGTTCATTTGACTCACTTTACCTTACTAATAGCGGTTTTTTTTCTCGACTAGTTGGAAACGTTGCCGGCCTATTAATGTCTTTTTTATACTGATTGATTCCAACGAAAATAACTCTTCTTTTTTTTTCTTTAAAACAAATGTGTACTTGTATAAAAAATATATATGTGATATTCATCTACAAATTAGGCGTCTGAAATAAACTTCCGTTTTTTATTGTTTCTCACCCTGAAGACAGAATTGTAATTTTCATAATTCACGTTTATCACATATAAATTTTTTACGATAACCAAAAAAGTCAAGTTTAGGATGAATAACAAAAAGTATTCTCACCAAAATTGTTATCACGAGTAATGATACGTTGCTGGTCCCTGGATCATAAAACGCAGATTCATCTGTGACGTTGATCCCGGCACCTGGATGCCATTCACCAACCTAATAATACAAAATATGTTTGTTATATATGAAAATTTGTGATTAAAAGTCTCCCATGGTATATGAACTTGTCAATATACCATTGGCAATATATTTGATTGCGTGTTATCTGAATGCAAATTTGCACGAGATTGTGTATAAAATGAAATCACGAAGATGTGAAAATTACCTTGACTAAAGAATGTTGCTTCAATTTAAGCAAATCAAGCTTAAATTGGATCCTTCGTCCTTCTTTGAACTCAATGGGACCAGAAATTCCTTTCATCTCAACCTGAAAATTTGTGGTTTAATGATACCAAAACATTAGACGTATGAAATTTCTGTGGCAAAAATTACAATCGTTTAATAGAGTTTTTAAAAAGTATCCGTCACAGGATATAACGAAAATTGCTCGAGTCATATATTATTCATACGTCATTCGAGTAGAGCAGGTAAGCCGGACAAAATAAAGTTATTAAATTATTAATGAAAGTTTAATGCAATGGCGTTCCAACGATACTGGTTTTGCGTTGAAAGTGGACTATCAACTTCGTCGTGGGGATGAAATTTCTTCAGAAGAACCGAGAGCGGTAAAAGTAAGTAAATCCAATTATAATTGTTGAGATCCAAAATGTATGGACCCTCTCTTGGGAACGAGTTTGACAAAATTTTCGACACGTTTGAAAGGCTAATAACGAAAGTACGCGACAAAAGTGAAATATATTTTTTTTTTGAACAATGCTACAAGTTTTCCCCGTTTTTACATAAACGTATAACTGAATATAAAAATTGAAATGAATTAAATCTTTGAAGTTTTAACAAGTTTTCAAAGACCATTGTGTTTTTTATTCAAACTGCAAATATATAGCTATTTTTCTACTGATTATTTATTTTTAGTAAAATTTATATAACATATTATCTATAATTTTAAATTTATTAATTTTTAGTATTAATAAAGTATACTTATATAATCTTGTATATCTGTTATACAAATGAAATAAATTAGGTGTATATGTATGTTCTACCTGTGAGTCACAGATATGATTGTATTAATTATTAATATAAAAAATTTGGTAATATATAATTATGAATCTATATAATTTATGTATATTATTAACAAACAATAAAACTGGATGATCGACCCCAGTGTATAAAGTGGAATATTAAAGTCCTCTCAGTGACAATTTATATCTGTAATCATAGGGGTGTTATCAAATTCCTAAAAATGACATGAAATTTTGTCAAATATAGTCTACACATTTGGTACTCCTATATTGAGAAATCGATTTCCCACAGCTGTAGTTATAATGTTCATAGCCATTACCGTATGACCGTACATTTTATCATCATTAAGTACAGCATACACTCTATGTACACCAAAGAGCAATTTTCAATTTGAAAACTAATTTCGTCGACAAACGTTTATGTATTACTTTTTACTTTTATAGAATATAAGATGTTCGATTGTAAATCTATAAAATAAGTCGAAATGATATAACAAAAGTTTTGGTCGCAAAAGTGAATCAATTTTGGACGGTATTTACAGTTTCAACTTAGTTTGGTGTTTACTTTTAACAGACCGCTGAAAACGTTAAAAATAATTTAGAAAGTTTAAAATATTTTAAACAAATAGTGATTACCAATTGATAATTACTTGTTAAAGTTGTGGTTTTCGTTTATGATTCCAATTATCATTCGCCATAATCAATTTTGGTTCCAATATGCCTTTGTTGAAATTCCATCATAATTAACTTCTCTTTCATGTTACTATTATATTTAACACGAATGGAAAAGTTTGTAATTTTGTTAATTAAATATTAAACCAGTTTTAATTGACAAAAAAAAATGATTTTTCGTTTGGATCAATGAAGCTTATGATGTTCAATTTGTGCGAGATGTAATTTCCATTTATATACAACAGTTACAATCATGTTACAGTCGCTACAAAACCGATTTCATTCGAAGTTCTTCGTTTTGCTTCGGTACATCAAAAAATACTTGTTCAACGTTCGTAACAGTATATTAACACATTGTTTCCTTAAGCTGTTCAATTATTAACAGAAGCTTTGATACCACGGAGGGTGAATTTTGTCTAGCAAGAAGTGGTAGAAACAGAGACAAGACGCGGAAAAGCCGCCTCGTCCAAAGGCAGAGAAAGCATCTAAATTGAAACTCAAGTTACAGCGAGAGTCATAAATTAAAAGCCTGACGGCCTTAGTCCTAGTTAGAACCTAACTTAGTCTGACAGTTAATGGTGGAGGTGCCAAGAATGACTTCCTCCAAGACACCGCTACTTCGCTCCAGTTGACTTCGACCCAACGTAAATACGCCAATTAAAAAAGCGCACACCAAGGATGACAATCCAGTTAAAACAAAGTGACTTTTTATTTGTCCAAAACTAAAGTGCTAAGTTATGGTTCACAAATTGTAATTACACGATTGAACTAAAAATTAGTACGTTTTTATGAATGTTTTTCTTTTTCATGAATTTATTAATATTATTGTTATTATTATTAATGTATATATTTTACAATGTTAAATTAAAATACGATAATAAACGAATTGAAAAATCCGATGAAAAAATCTAAAAAATCTGGTTTAATTTCATTTTATAGAACATTCATTAATAAAAGCTTCAGAATATTTCAAATAGTAATTTTGGTGGAAATGTTTGTTTAATTTTGTTTTTCACTCGGAATGAAAATTATTTCGTTTGAACTAATTGGTTTCTGGTTATGATAATTATTTGGGTAGATGGTGTAAAAATGCTTTGAACTGTTTATTGATTTGTATCACTGTTTGGGTGTCTGACGTAATATATTAGTGTTCTACTAGTTTCAAGCTCGTGAAAGCAATTCTAGCGTTACGATTTCTGACGTCTACCGTGGCATGTTTGGTACAGAATTAATTTAACCAACTCGACGGAAAAGAGATTCTAAGAACAGGATTAAGCCAGACGCAGGAATGTCTATTAGATAGCCATAACCGAGTTTAGTATGCGCGAGCAATCGTAGAGCCTTGACATCGCAAATACGACCATCGCAGTTCAGTCGACCTCTAAGTGCTTCTTCGTCTATCTTTTATGCTTATACACAAACGAGATTTCACGAGGACGATGGACTTTACGAGATTGCGCCGCTTAACAACATTTTCAATAGCCAATCATCGCTTTTTGCATGAACCGATCAAGACCATTCAGTCGGCAAAAGTTTTACAAGACGATGCACTTGAAATTTTAAGGGATCAGCCAATCGTGATAAGCCCTCGATTGTGTTGGATCTCGATCGGATTTTATTATTTTCACACCTCTAGAAAATTGTTGCGGAACTCGTGATAAAAATGAAAAATTAGGTTCCTATGGAAAAATTTTCCTTCGAAAAGTACGTTCACGTGTAACTTTTTATCTCGAAAAAGCCGTTGTCCTAAAACTTTTCTGACCGATTACAATTGTGTTAAAATAATCTCATATATTTTGTTCTGTTGGGAGAAAAAATTTTTTCCCCCTGTAAATTACACCGACTGTAATAATTGGATTCTCAACAATTTTACTCATCGCGAAAACGAGATTTCACATTGCGCTAATTTTAATCTGACCTTTGACACAGTCGATGTTACATCAAAGCGCAAACAATTAAAACGCCCTTAACAAGATTGCAAAACGGAAATGAACAACGGCACAAAGTGTTTGTTTGAAATATTTAAGACGATTTAGTTTGTCGAAATTGAAAATGCCCATGATTATAATAATTCGCGCACAAATTATTCGTAACGACGCGCGGAAAATGTTTTTCCTCGCAAACTTCTTAACCCAATTTTGCGAGATTGCTCGATTAAAGTCAGCCGAGGATGCATGCGCGCAAAACACTCGCAATAAATATCATTGGATATAAAATCAGCGGATTAATCTTGCGGAAGTAAAAACGCGCGCGAGCTCGCGTCGCGCCGAAAATTATCCGACGCGTAATAACTTCCGGCCGACATTGTTTCGCTCGCGCTCGACAAAATTAATATCCCTGCTTTGTTGCGTCAACTATACGTCGACGTTCCGCTCTCCCCCCGCTCGCACGCCCGTTAAATACGAAACTTGTCTATTTATGATTTTGCTTTGCATTGCTAATGACAGCTTCTCGCTGTCATTTGGACGCCATTTGGAGAGTCGCCAACCGTATTTCGCACCGCGCCATTACCGATCCTTTTCACGTACGACGAACATCGACCGACATTCTATACGTATCACTCGGATAATATTCATGCTGCAACACTCACGTCTTACAATATATCTTGGCGCCGAACGAATAAACGGATTATTTTCCTCTAAAGTGGACGACTTCACTCGCCACCCTGCACCTCATATTGCTTACTGTTATTTGATATCAATTCCAACGCCGGGTAATATTTTTTCCCTCGAATCCGATTTTTTTCGTCGAGCTAAAAAAAAAGTAATGATATTTTTTATGTATCGATACGAAAACGGAAAATGTAATCTGAAAGTACATCGTACAGTATAGTAAGTAAGTGAACGTATAATTATATATGAAATAATATACTGTGGATATAATAATTAAAATTACAATTTGATGGAACGTTTTGGGAAATGGAATGAATCGTGCTTTGATGAAAGATGTGATTAAATTGGATCGTATCTTGGAGGTATAGTTAAACGATCTGATGAACCGCGTTAGAACGGTAAAAACAAGTTTAATGTAACGTAACATCCGGGCTCATAAACGCTTGTCCGAAATTAAATTTCACCTCCAAGGTTTGTCCGTGCCGGTGAATTTAAGTTCGACTGCACCGAAAATTGATACACTGAAGCACATCCCAGTCTGAATATTTAACGGTAGAATTAACTGTGCAAATTCGTTAAGCTGTTAGATTCAATTGTATTAATTTAATATCAACCATATGAGGCATGAATGCATCTGTCCAAAAAAAATGTCCGGTTTAAAAGCTCGACCAATGTTTTACTATGACTGTCCACACTCGATTGAAGAGCAGCTACAAAACGCAGGCAGAGAAAAATCGTTAACCGTTGCCCATGAAAAAATAAAATAAAAGAAAAACAAAAATTGTTGAAATCGCTCAATTATTAAAAATTTCATTTCGTTCATCAGCCATTCCACGAAAGTCAAGTCATTTGAAGGTAGCACGAATTCAAATAGAAATGGGAACTATTTTTACAACGCAATAACAGGGGTCGAAATTTTTCTATAAAGTGCGAGAATAAAAAATGATTGAAATGAGAGATAAACGGCTGGAGATCTCATTAACCAAGTTTATTATAAGAGGCAGTTAATTTTTATATGCGTGATTAAGGGGAGACGAAGAGATCGCGCTATGTATTATCGTTAGGATCTTTATTGGCGCCACTCCATTTCCTGAAATGGAATACATTCCGCGAGTTGAACGGATATGAATACAGGATAGTGTTAGGTATGAAGCCCCGAGATCTTCTGAGTCGATTAGAGGAGCTATGTGAAGCGTTATTGGAATCTTGTTGTGACGCTATAAAATTAATGATAGTCTGTAAGTGCTTGGGGACGGGTTGGAAAGGTGAATATCGTTTCTCGTCGTAATTCGATTAATCTCGTCACCGACTAGTGCTAAGCCAAGTGTTTGGCAAATTAAGGTTTAAGCCACTCTTATAAACGCTTATAGTATTACCGTGTATTGAATTATTAAACTCCCCGTAGGTTGCACTTCGAGCGCACAAAACATCCAAGCCGGGTTTCTAAGAACATAACTCGATTTTTATCAGATACTGAAACGGAGAATAACATACACTTGATATCGAAAGATATACAATTCTGGCGTTTATTTATATTTTTTTCAAAACGCCAACCGTTTCGGCATTTTGCAATTTTCTTTCCGGTTATTGAAAAACGGCGAAAGGTACAGTTAATATCGATTCCGAAAGGCAAAGGGCGTTTCACAGCAAACATCGCCCACAATCTAAGTCCAGTATTCTCAAATTGTCCCAGCATGTAACTCGCGTACGTGACTTTCATGGCGCTTGTTAGCGAGCAAAAAATTACATTTGGCGGCAAGCGAACGTGCAATGAGTTTGTGCTCTCGCAAAACTTCGCCCGAGAAGACGAGGAGCCGCCGCGAAAAGCGAGAGGCTAATGCAGTAACAAGCGAATAAGAGATAATATAAATTACACCGCTTTCTCGGGCTCATATCTGCGTTTTGGGGCAGAATTACAATAATTGTTAACACCGTGATCGTTGATGCGTTCATGCATATGTGATTTCGAGCTCGTATCGAAATTTACAGACGAGAGTAAATATTGAAAATCTTGTCTCATGGAAGAAACGATTTTTAGATGAAAAAAAAGGTTCAATTATGATGAAAGATGAATTTTGAAAGCAAATGGTGTGCGGGCAGCAATTAATCGTATAATTGAGCCTCGCATTAAATATAAATCTGATGGTAAATATTGCACTGGACAGACCCTGTCATTCAGAGTAATATATATTTGCACATTAATTATCTGCACGAACCATCTTAATCATTATAAAATTCATTCAAGTATTTGCACTTGGAAATTTCGTGTTATCTGCTAAATATCTTCGTTCGTTCTCATTGTCCGGATATTGTTCGTTTTGGCGACGCGCCAGACCCTTCGAAAGGTAATTCACTGTCGACTTTTAATGTTTCGCAAAACCAGTAAAATATCGCAAATTTTTATTGCTGTTAACTACACGATTTGAGCGGTGTCCACCAAGGATGTTCATACACGCTGAATTTAGTTTTCATAATTTATGGTTCCTGTAAAAAACTTCATCAGTGAGTTATTTTTGAGTTGAATAATTTTTCAGGAAAAAAAAATTTTTTTTGTTTTGGTTTTTTTTTTTAATTTGTAACAATGTTTTGCTGGTGATTCATTTGAATAGAAGTTGGTTTTTAAAAATAAAGTCATACTCACAGAATTAATGTAGTTGATGAGAGAGAGGCCGCCATCCCATGGTTTTTCCAATTCGCAGGACACGTTTGCCGGTCTGAGAGCGTGGGACTGTTCAAGCGTTCTTAAGCCAACCGCAAAAACCTGCACGCTATCGTACATTAATGCTGGTTCAGCCTGCAAGATAAACAAGGGTGGTAGAAAAAACAAATAAAAGATTGAATTTCTAGCCCCATCCCCTAGCGAAGAAATAACGTGCGAAATTTATTTGACAATGGGCGGCTATTTATGACTATTTTAGGCGCTCAAATTTTTACCACAGGCAAAATTTTCTGATCATTTTTTCGCAACTGAACAAACAAGTGATAAAAACGCCATTTAGTGCTACTTCAATGCTTGAATACAAATTTTTGTTTTGTGTACAATGTTTACAATATACTATCATAATATTGTTATAAATTCAGAATAAAGAAGGATTAATGTAGAATGCAAAATTTAAGTCGGTGAAAAGTTCGGCTAATAATGACGATATAAATATGAATAAAACTACCGGGTTTATTATTTTATGACACGCCATAATAACGTTGCTTTTACTTTTGAAACGCTTTCTATGTAAAATAGTTTCCGAACATTTATTAATGTACAAGTTGAATCGCATCTAAAACTGATGATTCATTTTTTTTTTTTTGAATATCAAGTTGGACTGAAATCTCCTCAGATAATCAGAAATAGATCTATCATAATTCACTGTGCTGACGTTCATACAAAGTATTGAGCATTTAATTCGATTCACTGGATTCAGTCAAGTATAGAAAATTGAGCAGAGACAAATTTGCGCTATTTTTCGTACCGTGGCCCCTTCGATTTGCCGTGAATTTTTGTCATCATTACAACGGGAAAATCCTTACGTTCAATCGAACTCTGCATAATAAAGCAAAACGACTTGGAATCGTTTGCTAAATTCCACGTACAGCTATTATTCGAAGTTAAATTTCAGTTCGCTTTAACAGAATCACGAGAACGAGGAAATTCTTTTTGCTTTCTGGTGGTGGTGAAAACGAAGTCTATGAAAATTAACTTATATTTAATGCGCATATCGCTTTTCACGTGATTTTGAAATGGAAAACTTTGAATCTTCGGTGTATTTTGAGTAGCAAAGTTGATTTCCAGATCAAAACAAACACAAAAACTTTGTTAACTCGAAGTGCATCGAAATCAAAAAATTTTCTTGAATCTTTTTCAATTTCAAGGACGTCCCGGTATTTCCGTCCGAGTTTTCAACTAATGTTTGAATTTTGTTTTCAACATAATTTGAAACTAACAAAATGTTTTCGTTGCTTCTATGATTTTGGTATATTTGTAGTATAAATTTGTTTATGATGCATTCAATTGCTCAGTAATGTAATTTCCCAGGGATAATTTTCATTCCGTTATCTAAAAACAAAATTATGCGCTCATGTTACTACATGTATATTTGATTAATTTCAAAGGAATGTTTATTATTTTTCACTATTTTGAAGTCATTTATTATTATTATTATAATATTCAAATTTCCACGAAGCTTATGTGTATCATCTTTCTCATATTTTTCAGTGTTTTTTTATAATTATTATTAGTGCAAAAATACATGTCCGGTGAAATAATGGGAATGTAAAAACGATTTCTTGTTTGAATATGGTGAATATGATGAGTTGAGCGCAATTTACGTCAGAAATAATTAACAAACGAGAAATGCTCGCAGCATTTCGATAACAATTTCACGTTTAATCGTGCAGATATTTGCAAGTGATTTGAATTCCTGTACGTTTCAATTCAATTACCAAATGTCCAGTAACCAGTCACCACTCGAGGTTTTTGATGTCTCATCTTCAGTTAGAAAATCTTTTATTTGTTTCTCACCCGGCAGACAAAGACTTGATTTTAATCCAACAAAAGTTAAAGACCGAGCTATGCGAGCTAATTAGTGTTAAAATGTTTTAATGAATTTGATTTATTCATCCCAGTCAACGCGCCACTTTTTGAAGCTCGAAACTTTCTAATTCGTCAGGGATGACTATTATTATAGTCAATTGCGTGAAACGCCACGGCAATTCGGCGTGAATTTGCGCCGCACACGAATATATCGTGGGAATTGAATTTGAATTTTTGCAGGGAAAAAAAAAGTGTTCGATCCTGTTCGCGAAAAAAGGAAGAGAGAAAAAAGCTGCAACAGGATTGAAAGGCTGACAAAAATGGTTTGGCGAATGTTCGCGCGAGAACTGCTGGTTATATATGTAAATATCAGTTGCACTAACGTGGGGCGAGGTGTATCTATAGTGCTTCATGCAAATGTTCGGATGCGAGTCAAGTATTAGGAGTACGAATTCCCGAGTGCACGTGTACATTTGACTGGACAAACAAACTAGCAGATCAAGAACTTAGGCAAAGTTGGTCACGTCGGACTTCAACATTACCGCGCGACTTGAGATATTCATTCCGACAGGCACGAAGTTTGCGGTTATACACGAGAAGTATTAACCTTAATTTGAGACAAACAAGGTCGATTGATGTTGCATAATTGATAAACAATACGCCAAGGGGATGTTAATTAGCACCGTCGGCTCAATCGGGGAAAGATTCATCATTAAGCGAGAAATTACTAAGGGATGATGCTGACTGTATGTTTAGAAAATACGTTGTTATTAGTTCGAATAACCGCGTACGTTTTAGTAGTTTAGATACTACTGACTTCTTGAAATCAAATAAACTGAGTTTATAATGTATAATGAATTCGTCAGCAAAGTTGGTTATTCTAATTTAAACATTATACTGTTATAACACGCTAGGTAAATCTAAATTGTATCAAATGCAAATGACAAAAATTCATAAACTAGAAAGATTTTCAGATAACTTTTCTCAGATTAAATCTCTTAATGTAGTTTGGGACAAAAATAATAACATGAGATTTTCTTTTTAATGAAATGCTTAGATTGTTTGATTGTTGTTTAAGAGTTGAAAGTAACATGAAAAGTAACAAAATTGTTAGCGAAATGATGTAAATATATATCGACCACGCGATTTGTCACCTGCAAGTGAAGCACAATCACAATTTATTTTCTTGGGAAATCGACACCTTCAATTACAGTGGATATTCTGAAGGGCTGACAACTCTCGTAAATTTTGCGAATGCTTTCCGTCATTTTTGCGTCTGCTTTTCTTTTCTCTCCTCTGTCGCGTTTCTTCGGGAAATAAGAATAAAAAAACAAGAACAGCGCGATACGTTTTGATTTACGACGCAAACAGCAAAGATCATCCAGCTTCTGCCTGGCGAATTCAGTGGTTTCCACTGGTTTCCGCGCCAAAACAGTGCTCAAAATTGAAATCAGCACGTTTCTCGTTTTTTTCTTTTCTTATTTTTTTTATTTCATTTTTGTATCAATTCGTTCAACGAATTATATTGAAAACAAATGGACTGTCGTTCTTTTTATTTTTTTCTCCCGTTAAGTTAATAATGTCCTTTATTCGTTTGCTTTTAATCAAATAAAATAAACGCAAACAAAAAATGGCGCAATGAAGTACTGCGGATAAAGTGGAAGCGATAAAAGAAACGAAGAAAAACCTAGCGAGGCAAAAACTCTCGGAATAATGTCGGACTTTTTCTTATCAAAATGTTTATCTGAATTTGACGGTGATTTCATTTTTGTTTCCATCGATACGAATATTTAAGTAGAGCTTCGTGCGATGTAATTTTTGTTGTTTGTATCAAATGGTTTCGGGGCATTTCTACAATTCGCATAGAATTCATCTTGTCTGGGCCATGATAGGATATATCGATTACAAACGTGTTCGATCTGCTTTCTCTCATAACAAACGACTTGTTTTTACATTCCGTTGCCTACTGTTTTCATTGTGACTTTAAATTTGATTCTTGATCAGAAATGGATTTAGATACAAAAACACCTTTTTGTTCGACAATTGTGTCTCTAAATTTATAATCTTGTCGAAGATCACAAAAGAAAGTCACACGGAAAAACAAATTTGTTTACCCCAAAAATTTTCCGATTTCTTAATTATTGACAAAAGAACGTTTAACGTTAAATAATCAATTTTAAGAAGCACTTATGATAATTGTTTTTACATACGCAATCACTCTTAATGAAATGTTGTCATGACATTATTGATGTTGCATCACGCATTAAATACTGTTTTAATTTTAAGTACCCGTCAATTGCACCGCATAATTGCCACGAAGTTTATATAAATAAAATTAGAAGCTCTTGTGTTCGATTCTACATTCAGTTGCGTATAGTACGTAGAAACAAGCTAACATGAAATTCATCAGCTTAGCCGCCTTGGCATTCGCCATGCTGATCGTCGTGACAGAGGTAAAATTTATCATTCAAAATATTTGTCAACTGCGATCTTTCAATTTTTTAATTTGTTTCATTTAATTATATATAATTATAATTAATTACATTAAAATAGTTGATTGATATTAATTAATTATCACTTCCTAACTATTTATATTATATATTCCTACAATATGTATTAATTATATTTAAATTTGATTTAATTTAATTTAATTATTAAATTTTTGTTATAGCAATTCGATATGGGTGGTGGCGGTGGCGGTACCGGCGGAATGTTCGACCCTGAAATGTTCGGCGAAATGTTCAAACAGGGAGTTAATTTTATTAAGATGGGTTGCGATTCTATCCCCAATGGCATCCCGATGATCAGTGATATGAAGGCACTTTGCCAAAAATTGTTAGGCTTAGCTGATTTGGTATCATCCGTCATGTAAAATCTCAAAACTGAATGACTCTGAAATATAAAATACAGTATAATTAATCAACCGTGTTGTTATTTCTAATTTCCATCATCGTTCTTCTGAAATTTGATTGCTATACTTTTCAATGTCACTGTTACTTATCTGAGCAATTGATTTACACAGGCATAACAGTCTCATCAATTGATTAACAAATTTCTCCTAATAGGTGTCTGTGAAACTCGCTGTTTCGAACTTCTTGTGCTTTGTAATAATTAGAGCTCAGACCTCGAGCATGACTTAATGAGCTACAGGGGCCGTCTCAGGAGACATGGTTGATAATAATTTGCCATCGATCTAATATTTTATTGATATTACTTTCAACGTATATTTCATTATTTCCCGTCGCGTCGCATTATTTATGGGTGTGTAATTTTCACGATAATGCAAGCTTTGTATATAAGGGATGTGTCTTACGGTTCACTAAACTTTATAAGTCAGGGGTAAGTTTGTAAACAATACCAGCTGCCTGTATTACGATATCGTAAAAAAGGATTTATTCTCTTCAGGATCGTACGTAGAATATGCTTGCACTTTTCGTAGCATATTGCGCTGCGGCAAAAATACTCATAAGCCAATAAATAATTTACCGATGCGAAACCATGAAAATAAAAATATTCTTTCTGTTTTTACTTGTAGCAACTTTTTCGTTTCCAAGTCTAACGGTTTTCACATTGAATCTTCATATTAATAATGAATTTTTTTTGTCACACGAGATCGAAAATGAAATAATAAAATGGAGAATAAATGTCGATTATTTGTTCTAATAGGATTTGTCTTGTTAATTTCGTGCTAATGTATTTGTAACACTCTAACTATGCTTTGGTTGAGAATACAAATGAAATTTGTGTTGCGAAATAGATTGGTCAAAGTCGTTAACCAGTTTGGCTACTCGAAGTTGACTAGCCTCTTAACAACTTAAACTTCACGTGATGAGAATCACTTTGAAATTCAAAGTTTGCAAGAAATTGCTCTCTTTTGTCAAAAGCACAAGTGGAGCGTCTTCATAGGCGTTCGTTAGTGTTTGTCTTATATGCATGATAGACAAACATCAGTTATAAAGTTATTGCGAGCATGTCGCATTTCACAGCTGATATTGAACCTAACTGGATTTCAAAAAGATTTTTTTTATTCAAGCATTTTCAATTCAACGTTTCCATGTGCAAAACTTACATAATAGGAACATCGAAATGACGTTGCACCGCACTTCCTAAATGCCGTTGAAAATATGCTGAATACATAAGTCTTTAATTGCCGACAAAACTTATATAAGTGATTCCGACGCATCAAATGGCATTCAGTTGATTCTAATTAGTATTTCGAATATACATGTTGACATCAAGTTTCCACTCGTACTGATTTTGACATTAACTCCAGTCGTTACTTCTGTGAGGGTAACATTCATATTCAATTTGTTAATTGTGCAAGTTTAGCAGTTTATACAAGAACCGTGTTTTTCATATTTGTTGCAGTGAATTAAAATTGCCGAACGCCTGAAATTTTTCACCAACATTCATTATTGCAAAGAAATACTACTGCTGTGGAGAAATAATTAATTTGGTAAAATTCTCGAGCTTGATAAAAACAGTTCAAATGGTAAATTATATTAAAAATTGCATGCTTGTTGTTGTTGTGTTTTTTTTGTTGAAATAAAATGTTGAAAAAATTGCTGATCCAAATTGTAAAACAAATTTGTGTAAAAAATTATCAATCTGTTGAGCTTAACTGTTAAGCCGGAATAAATCATAATTCTGTGAATAAAAATTGTACGTCGTGCATTATCATTTGTTTGGCAATAAATTTATTTATGAATGAAGAGCGCACATTTTCTGGAACATACAGTAAAAATAAGATGCAACGAGATGTAACAGTTTTTATTCGGGGTGCAAGGGTAGTTTTTTCAGATAACTGTATGTAGCCGTTAGTTCGGGCAGGGAAACTCGTTGAAAAATGTTGAAGACTGGAAGAAACATACGATGGAGGGTGGTGCTTGAAAATACATCTGCACATGTGCAAGTTGAAGGATGCCAGCGGTAGAAAAATAAAATAAAACCACACAACGGAGTGCGCCACACCAACCGGAAACCCTGGTTGCATACTGATTGTATAAATTTGTACGCATTTTTAAATTGTACAACATTCACTTACGTACGTTACAATCTTTTCTTGTTATCATAATAATCAAACGGAAGTGAAATAAACTTGTTATAATATCGCACTTTGTTCGAACAATAAATGAGCATAGAATGGCCGAATGACTTTTTATTCGTATACATTTCATTGGTATCTTTTAACATTGTTCCCTTTAATAGCATACGTGACGCTTAATTTTGAATTGCAATTTCATGAGTGATAAGAGAACAAGCATTTAGCTAGCTCATGCACATTCGCAACAGTTATGATGCATTCTGCAATATGTAACCTATTCATGCCGTTTTATTCTAAGTTCTGATTCGATATACAATCAGGAATGAACTTCGAGCGTAGTAAACGTTATTTCTACGATCATGAAACGAAACAAAACGGGTCTCATTTGCGGGTTTACACAGTTCGGTCATGAATTCAGCCTTATTTATTTCAAAGTTAATTGAGCTGGGCTCCGCGATCGACAATGTCCACAACAATTAGCACAAGCTCGCTAATTGTAATTAAGGGCATCGACGTGACAGATAATTACTCCCTTGAGTTATGAGCTATTTCCCAGGTTAACTTGGTCACTTACGCCCGGCTTTACGCATGTTGAAACATTTCAAATTAGCGTGTATTAGAGATTTGACAAATCATTTCGACGCCCAGCTCCGAACAATATGGCGCAATTTAACTTGTATTTTCACTGCGGAACACATGCACACAAAAATCAAAATGATTGAAAATGGAGCTGAACAATTAATCACAATAGAATGGAAAAAAACATTTTGTTGTTTTTTTTTAACCATCAAAAGATTTTTGACTCTCATCAATTTATTCATAAAGAACGTAAATTTTTGGTACACAGGAGAAGCAGATTGAATAAAGGGGTTGAAAGAAGAAAAAAGAAGAAAGAACATTGGATTTGATTTTTTTTAAATAACGTATAACCTCGTTGGATACTTCATAAGTTAACAAGTTTCAGGTGATTGGGCAAACGCTAGTTTGCCTCCTCATCACGCTCATTCCTTATATATCTTTGCGCAAAAGTTGCCGTGAATTCTCAATCTCTCGGCTTGGCAAGTTTCTTAATTCGAAGCTCTTGCGGAGAAAAACTTATTTCACGTTTCGTTATAAACTCGATCAGAGCGTTTGCCGCAGTTGGTTGGACCCGACAAGCGAGAGGAGCGCCGTGTAGATGCGACTTCACAATTGACATTCTTTCTCTCTAACCGTGTGTCGTTCAACTGCGATTCCTTGGTGTCAAAAATCCAGCCAATTTTTATGTCTTAAAAAATAAGCATCATTGTTTGCACGCTGGCAAACTTGTTTGAACAACGATCGAGCAACTGATATTATTATTCTACGCAAAATTGAATATTTCGTCTACTACATATATACAAGTACATAACTCGTGGGTTCACTCGACTTACCTCAATAATACGTGATTTGTTCAAAATTGTATTTCCAGCTGGTTGAAAGCGTTCCATATCGCGCAGAATGCTACGCACACCAAGATCGCCAGCGTCAATCAATCGAAAGGCCGTTATATTTACGAAGTTGTATTTGAAGTCCTCCAAGTCGAAAGTCTCGATGTCCTCAATAAAGATAAAGAAAAGCTTTGAGTCTTGGATATTTCATTCGGTTTATATTTATTGTTTATTATACACTTCAATTTGTTCTCATTTTGTTTTCTCGTACTTTCTTTTTTTTCAATAAATAATATTTAAAATTTAACTTACAAAAGTTGTAAATAGGTAGTGGTATTTGTAGTCGTTCATTTCCAATTGTAAAATCTGTAATGTTAAATTTAGTGTTGTTATAATAATATTGATAAAAACTATTCGAAATCCGTCGAGAGAAAATGACAAAACTTACCATGTTAAGAAAAAGGTGCATATTTTCAGTTTTGGTATCAATAATAAAATTCCAAATCTCCTTATTTTTTATCTCGGTGAGGACTTGTTTGTAGGATTCCGGATCGGCTTTACGCAAATATACTTCAATGTCCTCTGTTTTTCGCGAGCGTACGAGTTCTCGAAGTTTCACTATTCCTGAAAAACAAAAACAAGTCTTGCTTTATATCTTATATTCTCAGTTACAATAGTGTTATGTTTTTTGCTGTACGTATATCAAACTCAAAATTTAGGTCAGGATACACCGTAATTAGTCCATATTAATTATCATATATTATTTTAGCGACATACGGTGTGGAATGTGTATCATGAAACCTTTTAATTGCTCTCATCGAATCAATTAGAATACGGGGTAATGCAATTAGTTTATTCAATTAATCTGTACAACGATTAAAAAAATTTTTTCTCACCCTATGGAGAGTTATTAGTTAAGTTACACAATACAACCATCTGAAATTATAGCACTGCAGATTCCGTTACAGTGCTGATCATTATTGAAGCCATAACCATTCGAATATTCTAAAATTATTCACAATATTTTTTTTCAATTTCAATAAAAGTGCTGAAGAATTTTTAAATTTTTACAATTTCATAGTTTCAATAGTTATCAAAAGTGAAATGAACAAAGTAAAAAATTAACAAAAAAGAAAATAGAAAAGTCTGACGAAAAAAGATTTTTAATATTGAATCGTTTGGAGTGGCAAAGAAAGTATGAGAATCGACCATAGATCGGTTGTTTTAGTGCATAACATATTATCATAAATCAATATTTGTTGTTCATTATAGGCTTTTCATCAAATTGACGGCAAGCTGTCTTAGTTTGTAAGATGCAAATGGAACATGACTAATTGAATTATAGATGGAGTAATAAGTCATTTATGTTAACGAGTGCATCAAAATTCCATTTTTGGTCATCCCTTATCACGAGAGCAGTCGTCGATTAAATGGACGGAAACCCCTGAATCGCGATGATCCGATGAAATCAATACCTCCAGTGCAGCGCCTAAGTAATCAAGGTATCATCTCAACTTGCGGGTCTTCGCGCGGTTCGTTCTGGTTAGTTTCCTTCAACTTTCAAGTTTTCGAGAAATGGCATGGTGTGTTTCTGCTTAAAGTTTTTTCCATAACGATTAGCGTAAATAAATTTGTCGCAAACGAAAGTTCTAGTACGAGATAGAGCAGAACGAGTTCTAATTTTTACAACACCAAAGACAAGAAAACTTACAATATAGAGAAGACTAAAAAAAGATACAAAAAGATAGACAAAAAAATTGATCTAACAAATATTTTGTCTGGCATTTATTTTTCTTGGTTGTCAAATAAAAGCACGCGGAAGTTTTATTTAAATGAAATTAAATTTCAACTAGGAAGTTGGATGATTTTTTTTTTAATATTTAATTAACGTCGTATTGAAAAAATTCAACAGGAAAAAACAAACACACAGCTAGTAGTTAGCCAATGGGAAGAGGATATGACGTTGTTTGACTGTAAATAACAATGTAATTTCTTGCTGTGACACACTCTAATATTAAATTTGACAAATTTTTGTGTTCCTGTTCCGATTGCGAGTATAATTTTTCCACAAAGTGTCAATTAAAGTTTGTTGCAGTTTATATAAAGCCTTGATTGACAATTGTTTTATTTCAGTTAGTTCAACACAGTTGAATACGAAACTGCAAACATGAAGGGCTGCATGATTCTCGCTTTTCTCGTAGTCGTTTGCGCTGTAGTGAGTAAAATTTTCTCTACTAAAAATTTCATAGACGAGCGTTGAATGTTGTTTTTATTCGAATTCAGTTGAATGAATGATAGCACTATTTTAATTGAAACATTCATATTCATTGCTTTTTTAACAGAAGACAATTGAAATAATTGTGATTTTTTTAAAGTGAAAATTTATTCTTGTAATATTTCAACAGGCCAATGCTGAACAGCAAATGCCAAAAATGGCTATGAAACCAGTTATGCCTCAAATGAAACAACTCATATCTGCTGCCAAGGACTTCTCTAAGATGGCAGACCAACCCGGCATGGAAGCAGTCAAGGAGATGGCAGACAAGGCAGTCGAAAAATTCGAAGAAGCTATGGCGATGATTGCATGAAGTGACATTGAGATAACGACTAAAATTTGTAACTAAATTGACCAAATTAACAGCTCCAATGTGAAATAAAAATTGTATTGGCACTAAAAAATACAAGGTGTTTTTACATTCATTCTCAAACATTATTTCATTATAATTCACTCGCCAAAAACGTAAAACAAAAAGGGAAAATTTCATATTCCGCTAAAATAAATGAGAAATCAACTGTCAAGTTGGGCGCAGTACATTCCCATTGTCTCAAGCTGGTATGTATATTATTTTGAACCGAGGTTTCATGATGAAGACATTAATTGTTGAGCGTTACGTATACAGTCTTCGTCTCTAAGTTTACTCTCTATTATTATAATATTGTGTGTCTTTTGACGTTGCGTTAAAGTAAGCCAGTGACGAAAGTACTCAACTTCATACTTTATGCAAATTTAGTCAATTATGTTCCTATTAGATACATTATAAAATTGACAGTGAGTAGTTACCTTTACCCGTTTCCCATCGTAATTGAAAAAATATACCTATTAAATGAAGCCCTACAGTTTCAAGACTCTTTGAAAAAAAAAAGTAGAAATAATGAGAAAATTCTTATTAAAATGTATCAAAAGTCCGCAAATAAAATTTGATCACCAAAGGAAAGACTAACCACGGTTAGCCAATAAGCTATTGCGTTCGATATGGAACATTGACATGATAATATTTATCGACATTAATTAAAAATTAAGCTCGTAAGCGAATGCACGTTTCGTATGGATTGAAACTGCTTATTAATCTAATTTTGTTTCCGCGATATTAATGAAAATTTTATTAATAAAGTCAGCAAATTGCAGAGCAGAAGTGCCGAACCAGGAGATCCGACGGAATTTCTCATTTTGGAATCTATGATTTGAATTTACAATGACCTCCCGTTCTGCCGCGCGCCGCGTCGTGTATTTCCGCGCGTTCTCTCGATATAACTCAACACCGGGCGTACGTGTGAGTCGTATACAAGGGCATAATTCAGTAGACCATCGGCTTCTCCTTTAGCGTGAGAGTATCCAGTGAAATTTTTCAGTCTGCTGGTTTGATTTCGCGTGTTCCCCTACTGCCACGCATTTCGACAATGAATTTTCGTTCGGTCCATCACCGACCATTGTGGCGACTTTTATTCTCCCGCTGCCCTCAAAATCGACGTCTCTGCAAGATACTGCAAAATCCAAGACAATTCAACTCAAACTGCAACGTCATGGGATTTCGACTTTTCAGTGCTTCATTTGCTCGACTTCTCCCTGGCACTGCCAAGGAGTTTTTACGACGTTATTAGATCCATACAGCTTCCTGATAAAGAAACATCAATTGATCACAAACAAATCAGTACTGGTGAAAATATTAAAACATCTTTGAAGAACATGATATTTAAACTTTTAATTTCGAGTTGGTATTTCATCTGATGATTCGATTAGAGAAATAAAGGAAAACAAATGAGTATATGAAATTTCAAGATTGGATTGTGTGTTTGCCATATCGCACAGTACACGAAACAACGTGAGAAAAATATTATCTCGGAGAATCTTGCATCTCGACGAATCTTGGGATAAAATTGGAGGATCAGTCGTTTTTGGCTGGCAACATGAATTTTCAGCGAGGAAACACTTGGACAATATTGTTGAGTGGTAAAATAGAATCTCAGAGGTAAATAAATTAGAGGCATGCGGAATCATCCCACCCATTTCCAATAAAGACGCCAAACAGTTATTTGTGAGATTTATTTTCAATTTATACAACGAGTTGTTGGGGGATAAATATATATTTTTTTGTTTGCCTCAACACTCAGAAATTACCTTGAGCTCTTATTACAAATCCTCGATACTAAAAGCAACAACGGAGTTTCGTACGAAATAAATGTTGATTCGGTTGATAACTTATTTAGTAAGACGATTCAACAAGTATACAGTGAGAAGAGATTTTACTTATTTATTGTTCTTTATTTTTCACCATTTTGTTGTTTGTCACAACCCCTCGGTAGACTGACTAAGAAGTGCAAAAAAAACCTGGCTGAATTTTCCATTCAGGTATAATAATTTTTGATTCCTCACTTGAAAAGTCTTTAGCGTTTATCTTTTATCGTCCTCTAAATTTCACCAGCACCACAAATACGGACACACGAAAGCCGCTGGGACTAGGGGTTATCCATTCGCATTAAGCCGCAGAGCCACACGTACACGACGATTAGAATGTCTGACAAAAGATTTATCGAATTTCCGAAATCCTCTTGTCTTCCTAAACATAAAAATGCAATTTGCAAGAAAATTTTCGTCCCCTTCAAGGTTATCCTATTTTTCTTCCTGTCTCTTGGTCCTCTGCATGGATACTTTTTATTCGTTCACTGAAAAAAGGCGTTCCAGCAATTTATCCAAAAATGTTATTCAGAATTTAAAATTTCCCTCCGAAGAATCTTTTTTTTTTTTTAATTGTTTTTCTGTTCACAAATTATAGAAAATAAATTCCATTCAAATGTAATTTCATCCAGCGACTGCGAATGAACAGAAATATACATGACAGACTTTGTGTTTCACAAAAATATTGAATTACATTCCAACCAAATGACCGTAATTGAAAGATAACCACCCTGAAAACATATTGGATGATTGAGCGTTGGTCTTTTGTGCTTGTGATTTCGTTTTGTCATTGCGATTTTCGGCGTTTCCGCGCCGCATGATAATAAATGAACTTTGAATTGATTGTTACAGCAGTGGTTTTTTTTTTCATCCACATAACATACAAAATAAAAATTAATCTATTTCATAGGCAACAAATTATATATGACTTCATAACACAAATGTTATTTATGCCATATATAAATTTTATTTTTCTGATATTACATTTTTTTTTTTTCGCCTGGCTTTCGATACACTTGTCGCTCTTTTTTCATGAGTGCTGAATTTGAAACAACGTACCATAGTCATCTTCGTAGATAATGGCTACTTTTGTCCAATTAAGGAAGGCCATAACATCTTGGTAGGCTTTGTTGAGCAGAGATTGTGCGGGATGTAAATTGATGCTAAATTCTCTCGCCTCGGTGTCCAGGTCCAGCCTGGCTTCCAAGTGTGGTATGTCGAGAGCGTCGCATATGCTGTGGATGTGCTGACCGAGGATGGGATCTGAAGGACCGAAAACCGCATGTACGCCAAACTTCACCTGTTGACATGCTGCAATCATAAGTAGAAAATTAACAAACTGTACAATTTAAAGGGAAGATGCACCGAGTGCTTTATAAACGAATACACTCTGCTAATTAAGAGTCTTAATGTTACGTGCTGGAGTGCGTATTACGTGCTATAAAGGTCTTAATTTAAGACCCTTGTAGCACGTAACAAGCTCGAATTGTTTTCTTTTAAAATTGCCTCCTGAAAGCTTTCGTCGAGGTAATTTTGGCGCGAGTTTGGTCAAAAAATGCAAGTGGTTTTCAGAATCATTAAAAGGTAATGAAAATGTTCTTAAAAATAAGTACATTTTTTATATCGTTATTCCATTTCCCCCCCATTATTTTCATTTCAAGTAATGTTCATTTAAGTAAAAAATCAATCCCGCTGTATTGAAATTTAATATAAATCTTGACTGAGTACCAAGATTTTCTTAAGAATAAGTTTATCTTTATTTTTGGTTTCAATTTTCTTTTCTGTTAAGTAATAAATTAAGTTTTGGAGAGTTTGGTATGATATTGAGTAAGTAACAGATTGAGGCTCGGCGCGTCACTTCGTACACTGAGCTCAGAGAAAGAGGATCCCCCTTCAGATATTATAAGTCGAGTCAAAATTGTTAAATATAATTAAATATAATTAAAACAAAATGTAAATCTCGTAATTTAGCCAACCGAGATACTGGATATTAATACTCACGTTATAAAATGAAATGATATATCTTGGGTCTGAGATATCATGAAATTTCAGATTATTTAAGATCGTAATAATTCAAGGCGAATTCCTATATATGTTGAGCATTCTTTTATGTGGCTCATTAAAGTTGCGAAAGATATAAAGCGTAACCATACTTCGGCTAGACTTTGTCGGTCTTGAAACGCGTAAACTCAGATGCAGCAGTTATCTTACTTAAGCTGAAGAGCTGTTACGATAGCGGGTAGAAAATTCTCGAGATATTTCAGTAACATTACATTGGTCACTGTTGAAATATTCATTCCATAAGTACAGGAAACTTGTTACAACGAAGTATGGCCTTTTCGGTCGTGAGCTACAAATTTTGTTCCACAAAGTGATAATGAGAGACGAAAATTTTTTAATTTATAAACTAATGAAAAAAATCCGCACTGTTGCGTTAAGATAAAAAGTCTATTGCATGTATCTTCATTTGAGGCCGCACTTATTTACTCACAATCTCGTTTATTTCCGACTGCTTGAGCGTTCCTCCAGAATTTCATTCTTTTTAATATTCTCCTCGAGCAGACTAAAAGGTAGACGAACTCAAAATAAGGATCTCTCGGGTTCGCTTTTTCCCCGCAATTAAAATGAAAATTTTTTGCCATTGTACCGTCGTTCTTTTGACTCTTCGCACAAAAATAAACCAATTAATAAATATTAAACAAGTGGCGCGCAGGCTTGAGGCGAGAAATTACATTCGTCGGGGATCCGATTAAAATTGAGATTGCTCGCGAGCGTCATATTTTAACTTCGAGTGGCCGAAAATTTCGTGAATTCAGTTTGAAAGTACTTTCGGGTGGCGTGTGAAGAGGCTCGAATGCTTGCGCAGACCGTCAAGCAAAACTAGTTAAAAAGTACACTCACATCAACATACTCTGAAAAATATATTTCCGGCAACATGAAATTCTTTCGGCTGCACATGACACGTTGTTTGTTCGAGAATATATCAACGCGTCGGACTTTATACATTTTCACACACTGAGTGATGTAAGCGATCTTACATTGCAAATTCACAAACTTGTTCGCTATTTAAACTCATAGTGTCATTTTGCACTCGTCCTTCCCCGCCTCGCGTTTCCATTAATGTGTTTGTTTGTTTACTCTACTGCAAAATATTACGGCAGAATTAAAAAATTCGTAAATCAGGACTTTAAATTAAATTTAATTGTCTAACAGAGGTTGTAATTTACCGGACCTCGAGTATTTTATATTGCAAACGGTACTTGAAATCGTACGGTCCTCTACCTTTACAAAGACTTCTTTGCGTAATTTTAACTGCACGCCAGTTTATAATTGAATTACGCGAGTCTCGCAAACTAACTCAACGATAAAGGGAACTTACAATTTTTTTTTGCGTGTCGCACAAAAAATCACGTTGTACCCAGCTAATATGCAGTGCATACAACCAAGTTGAATTGGTAATGTTGATTTACGTATACGTAAACAATAAACCAGCATCGACGGGAAATCTATATTGTCATTTCATACTATGCTTTGAAATAATATCATGTAGTCGCGGAAATGGCTCATATGAAACTCTTAATCCTTGTATTATTGTTCGTTTGAGGAAACACTTGGAACGACTTAAAATTATATCTAAAAAAATTGCAATTAAAAATGTTGAAAAAAAAAGTTCTATTATAGTATTATATTATATTCTATTAATTATTCTACTTTACTCAATTCACCCATTTTGTTAAAAGCTAAAAATACTGGAAAAGTTTTGCTTTGTTTCGAGTAGAAATGAAATGGGCTTTATGGCTTTTTTTCTAAAACAATTTTTTTATGTTTCGTTTCAACTCGCACTTATAAATAAATGAAATCATTCACGTTTGGAAAAAAAGTCACTATAAAAACTCTTAATTACCAAAATCAAGTTTTTTTTCATTATTTTCACAACATTCATTGTTATTATAAAAATCGTGTACTGAATAAAATTATAGAACATGTTAAAAAGCGTGGAACTACAGGAGAAAAAACAAAAGCCCAACGCGATAAAGCAACTTACAGTATGAAATTTATTAACCATTTTCCTAATTATATTGCTCGCTCGTGCGGACAAAAAATTGTGTGCTGTATTGCTGCAGATTGAAAATCGATCGGACACGTGCTTTACGACGTTTGCGCGGCTGATAACCAGTGACCAAGCATTTAGTGCGAACGAAATTAATCCTGATGGCACGGCGACTGAACCTCTCAGAAACCACTCAGGAATGTTTCTGCGTTTTCACCTTTCTAGATAACACCACGTTACTGTTTGATCTATATTACCGCGCTAAATTACCGCTTTAATGCCTTTGATGCACACGGATGATACCACAAAGCTGAAAACTAACTCAAAGGAAGCCACAGTATCCCTCTTTCTCTCTCCCTCAGCTTTATTTTATTAATTTCTCGACACTTTGCTTTTTATCATCCATCGGTTTTCTCATCATGAAAAATCACTCAACAACTCAGAACAACAAAATTAATTTATAAACAGAGAGTCCCTTCGTGTAAAACATTTTTTTAGGATATTGCGATAACTTTTAATCTCCGCAAGGCACGCTGGAGAAAATAAATATTGATAAATTTTCAAATTTAATTTCCACCAGCCGCGCGTTTCACTAAACGACACAAATCAAATTCTGCTGCGTGTTCGTCGGCAACTTTTTTCTCTCTCTATTCTGCTACGTCACACGTGACGATTCGATTCAGTTGAGAACTCTGCGACAACTATAAACTGTAGCGGAAAAATTGTCTGTCTCTTGAGCTGTGCGTTCAAAGACATATTTTCATTAAAAATGCTACTCTCGGATGTTATAGAAGCAAGCGCGGGTGATCAATATATAACGAGTGGGATAAAAAAAAAAAAGGTGGGTGGGAACGAAAGGATGCTGAGAAAATAGACAAAAAAAGGAGGAGAGAAACAAGACAAGTGAAATATATGGGCGCGAGTTCGTTTTACTGTGTGTGACCGCGGAATTTGTTTTCGATGTTGAAGTAGAAAAGCTTTATGGTGGCAACTCGGTTTGAGTAATATCCACAATTTTTGCCATGTAAGGACTGCCACTCTCGGGGTTAAAAATGATATTCGAATCAAGCGGAAAATAATCAAGGACACTTGAACTGTATCGTCACGTGTGTTCACTGGCATGATACGAGCAATGAAAACGGCTCGATGAAAAATCGAAGCACAAATTTGTCTGGATGTAAAAATAATTGTCATGAATTTGTCGCTGATTTTATGACAATTTCACTTCGATATTATAATTTATCTGGCTTTACGCATAGTTATGCAGTGTATTCGAAATTTAAACGGTACTCACGACGTGGCGTTTGCATTAGCACATATATTTCAGTCGGAGTTATGACGACATTACCATCATGTGAAAGTGAGTTATCGTTTGGATATTTGGTCTAGTATTATGCTGCGGGTAGCAGAAAGCACTTGGCGGCTCGCAATTCCTGGAGACTCCGTGAAAAGAAATTTCCAAGTTTTGCCAAGTAACGCATTGAAAATATTCTTACGTTGATATTCGCAATGCATATAACGTATAAAACAATGCTTTTACTGCCAAAATCATAAAGTTCAGTTCATCAAATGCGCAACTGAAACAAATAAAAATTATTTCCCATCTTGTCATCTCGACTTGACTCTGATATTAACTTTTACTCTTTTTTTTTTCATTCTTCTGGTCAAGTTTTGTATGCGTTTGTCAATTGTTATTATACATTTTGTAAGAGCGCAACTAAAAAATTTTTGGTTAATTCACTGAAGTAATCTGATAACGATTCTCTTTGATGTTTTACAAAGTACAACAACATTTTTCTCTGAGCTTTAAGCGTTTACAAGTGTTCCACGAAGAGAATAAAATTGTACATCTACAGACAGATGTTTTCTGACAAACTTTTTTAATTAAATATAAAAAGTTGATACTTCTTATTCTTCTCTATGAAACAATAGCAAATAAAATCGATAAATTCAATAAGCGACGTTAAAATATACAGTGTCTGAACACGAAACATGATGTTATATTTTTTTAAATAAATTAAAATTCAAGTTACTGAAGGGCTTTGAGTTGAATTTAAAAGTTGCATTTTATGTATGATAATAAACGAGGATTTTATTATAAAAAGAATGTTAGCCGACTACGGAGAAAAAGATTTGAACAGTACTGGCTAAAGAAAATTGCAGTTGCTGCGTTTGGAAGAAACTGCGGCAATGTTTAATGATCTGAAAAAGTGTAACAAAAAAATTACACTAATTACTTTGCCGCTGAAGTTCCCACTTCGCCGTACTGACAAATAAAATCGATCGTCCAGGTTTTTATCTGAAAATGAAATGAAAATGTCAGATGGCAAGTTTTGAAAAAAACGCATTAATATTGTATACCAAGGTGGCCTAGATTAGAAGGAAGATAACATCTCCAAATTCACTTTTAGAACAATACAATATTGGAATTGGTATTGGAATTTCGTTTTGAGAACAAATGGAAAAGAAATTCTGACGTCATACGATTCTGCTAGAATTTCAGATATGTCAAACGACAAAACGTCTCACTGATTAATAATTAAAACATCTTAATGAAAAAACGATACTAATCGGAGTTCAGAGTTGTCTGAGAAATACCTCGATAAATGGGAAGAAATGAATACGTTGCTCCGGTCTAAAATAAATTTTCGTCATTTTACTGTGTAAATGCAATTATGGAAACTCACGAAAACAGTAACAAAAAAGAGTTTCGTTTCATTTCGCGTTATCATTCGTTCCATTTAGCGGACTGTTTTCTTGAAAACAAAAAAATGAATTAATCACATTATCTTGAAAAGCTATTCAAGTTCTTTAAATTTTATCGTGGCAACGAAACTTTCATTATTCAACGTATATTATAGCAAATCCTCCGTGATTCAGCACAGTTTGAGTTGACGCTGAATCGTAAACTGTACTATCAAGCTAATTTGTACCAAGATATATTTTAAATAACAGGATTAAACTATTTGCCACAATAGAATGATTATTGCAAAGAAGTAATAAATTTCAGGAGGCAATCCGCTTGGAGCATTTACAGAATTGATTGAATAATCAAGTTAAGAGGCGCTACGAATGACAAAAGTTTTGTCAGTTTAACGTTCGTTCAAAGCTGTCTATAATAGGTTAAAAAATCGTTTTTTCACGTTCCTCAATCTTTCTGTTCTTTCAATTTCCTGGAAAAGACCGTCGACTCCTTATCCTTGACTGTTAATACTCAAGGTCTTCATCTAAGTGAAATTATTGAAGAAATCCGATTTGTTTATCGTACAGTTTTGTACTAAACAAAATTGAGTATCCAGAAAACCTTACATGCAATAAATGACTTTAAAATTTTCAAGTAACCTTAAAAAAACAGAAGAAATTAATAATAACATTTTGAACATTTTGAAATATTCTTTATACTAAGAAAATTATTTAAATAATAACTTCATAAACAGTTCCTCTGAAACATGCTCTTTTGCTCTGCATTATTTTAAATTGGCACATTAATTGAAGGCTATAAAAATGTTTTAAAAGTTTCTAAATTGAAGACGCTCAGACGTTTTAAAGTGTGTCACTTATATCTCAACCTTATAATACTTAAGGCAATGTTTACGAACAATTTTTTAATCAAAATATTTTTCTGTAGCGATTAAAAGTCATAAAATTGAACAATTTTTTTAAGATGATTGTTATAAATACATTTGATTTTCGTACAAAATGTTACACCGTTTTCGAGTATCGTATGAATTTTTTTAGTTATCCGTTTTACGAGTGTATCAGTTCAAAAAAAAAAAAAACGTATAAGATTTTAACGAACGAACAAAATCCTGGCCTCTATAAGCTTTCATAGTTACGAGAAACAAGTAATTTTACTACAACTTTGAGTTCGTAACGTATCCACTACGTCTGTAGTTAAACGAGAATGCCACTGTAAGCGCTTTAAAAGTCACACAAACTTTGTCAGCACTAAAATAAATATAAGCTTGCATATCCTACCACAAGCTCAAATTACTCGCTCTATTTAAAATTTTCTTTGCCCAGAAATCAATGCGTTCCGCTGTGGCAAATAAAAATCCAAAACAAAAAGCAAACAAAAATCATTGGATGAAAAGTTGGAAAAATAAAAAAATAACAGTTTCGGCTATGACAGATGTTTATATTTTAGTTCAGATGTGCTCTCACGCTGATCTGTACGACGAAAGTAAAACACACATCCGACCAGCGACGACATTCTATTTTCGACGGCTTTCGACCCGCTTTACAAATAGTTTATTGACTTTTAACAATGAACCTTGACAACATCGGGACCTTTTTGTACCGGCGAACTTTGACCGCATTCTTATTTCATTCAAAAGCAAAAGGTTTTCTTTTATGTTACATTCTGCCAAAAAAAACTTGCGCTCCTTTGTTCCACTTTTCCTGAGCTCCCCCAAGATAGCTGGCTCGATTCGAAGATGATAAGAACTCGGTGGAAGGAATTTTCGCGAACGTATGGATGATCTGCGATCATTGCAGAATTAGACATGAAGCAGGTGCGGGTCTTTACACATAGCATCAGACGTGCGGCTCAGTTGAGGGATGAACAAAAAATTGGCTCGAAAAAGGCGAAGGAATCCGCGCTTGATACAAATATAAAGTACATCGTTTGATTTTCAATCAGTCTCATGGCCCTTTTTTGTAATCAATATTAACTCAAGTTCAACTTGAATATAATACTGTAACTCATCCTGAGGTGTAATTTTACAAACGCTGAAATTGAATTCATTCCATTCTGCCCCTGGGTTGAATTGGATATGAAGCATTAAATTATCTCTTGAATAGAAATCTTTCATCTTTTTTAATTGCAAAAGTATATTTCATCTTTTGTGTAGACCTTTTTTCTCGGCACGAATTCACTGAATCAGAACATTCAAACATTTTGTTCGTTGAGACCCGCTTCCATCAGTAACAGACATTAATTTATCAATAATTTCATTCTTCCATTCGTATCGTGGATTAGTCAACCAGCAATATACCGCGGATTGTACCGTTATACTCGGGCGAGAAAGCGGAAGTCAGATAACCCGCATTTAGCACGTATGTATGGGACCGTAAAATCTGAAAAGCGTGCAGCCACCGAGATAACGGCTCTCGCGAAACAGAAAGCTCCCTCCTCGCATTTGCATGTGTTATTTTTATTACGCAAATGCTCCAAGGAGTATTGTTAAAACATGGCAATTGAGGCGTGATCATGAAAAAGACAGTTGCACGTTTTTTAACCCCAGGCTTACATTCAACTTTTTATTGAAACGGCACTCGTTATAACAACATGGAAATTGAGTTGGATTCGACTTAATCAACTTTATCGCTGTTTTATGATAATACCGAAATTTACGTTCCTCGATGAAGGAATTCTTATTTGCAATCGTATAAAGTTAGAAAATTCATTAATCTAAAGTCAAAAGTGGTAAAGGCATTCATGATTCAATCGTATCGTTGCTTAATGTAACTGCAACGCGGACTTTAGAGATTATCATTTTTTATATCACAATAACTATTGTTCAAGTTGGGACATGTAACTTTAGAAAAGTCATATTTTTCATTGTTCAATTCCAAATATACTCTAAAAACACTATAAAAAAACACTAAATATGAATTTTTTTAAAACGTTGATTTTCAGTTAAGATATTTGATTTAGAAATTGGATAAAATAATATCTATAAGATCATATATTTTTAAAAAAATTTGAAATCAAAAATCATTAAATCGAGAGTTTGGGAACATTATTCTTTCACTGCCAAATTATATATGTTGAAAAAAATGAACAAGATTAAATTTGCAATGGATTCTGATTTCACATAAAATATTTTTGAAAGTAATATTGAGAGATTGATTGGACAGATATTGCAAAATTTATTACAGAAGTAGTTATAAAATATAGAAATCAATAAAGTTGATTATCTTTTGAAACTGTTTTGACTGCGTCACATGTCCACCTTAATTTTTAAATGTTATTTCCAACGTCAATTTCGATGACAGATTTTTTTTAAGCGTTTTTATTAGCATTGTTGACATGATGATTCGACGAGTATTTCTAAACCTTCTAGAATGCACTAGATTAGGCACGTGTGTTGGAGAACACCCGGAAGATTATTCGGGTCAAAAGTTTAGAAGTGCTTGAGAATCCCGAGTCTGTCGCGACTGTCCTTTTTTGGATAAAAATTGTAGCCTGTTCAGAAAAGGACAGTTTGCGAAAAATCTCAATTTCAAAACTGTGATGTTTAATGAAAAATGTTTACAGTGCATTTTTTACGTCCATGTGATCAGAGTGATTAACAAATGGCTAACATCATGAAATATACACTCCGAAAGAGTTGCTAAAAGTGACGGTACAAATTTCGACGTTTCGCAGCGAAAAATCAAATTCGCGCAAAAAACAAATATCATGTTTTGGCCAACTCGGACTTTGCGCATCCATGTGAACTTGTCGATCAATTTTTTACATCCGATTGTTTTTATGCTTTATAACATGTGTAAACAATAAAAAAAGCAGTTTATCGATTACTACTTCATCTTGTTTTTAATTTTTTGTAGAAATTGAAAACTGATTCCTTTTGTTATTTTATTTTACAAAACAAATTTGCATTATGTGAATTTTTTTCATCATTTATAGTTTAGAAAGTGAAATCTTTTCTTTTTATAATCAAAATTTTATTGGTACTCTCATGAACAATTGATACAATTTTCATTTTTGTCGAACAGATAAAAACCACTTTTTCCAAGTGGGTGGCCTTGAGAGAGATTCAAAAAACCCGACCTCCCGAATACAAGCGTGGAGTGTTACCCTCAACCCACTTGCCTTTGTTTTTCAATAAAGTCTATAAATTCATCAGCTCGATATTTACAAAAAAAAATTTTTTCAGCTAGTTTGTAACGCGGACTTTGCATTTTCATTCGGATTTGTCAATCTATTTTTATACTACTCGACTGTTTCACAATAGTTCCAACATGTGTAAAAAAAAGATCAAAATAAATGAAATAAAAAAAAGTTTATTGATATTTTTCTTTGAGCAAATATTTTTCTAGAAATTGAATTTTTTATTGTTGTTTTCAATCTGAAAGAGTTTGTTAACATTGACGTACCTTTTTTTGATGCGTGAAAGGAGTCATTTCTAGGCACATATTGAATGTCGTAAACCAATGTTGTTTTTGGCAGTATGATCTTTTCTTTGTTAATTTTATACACAGCATATTTGAAAGCTAGTTCAGTGCTGCTATTCCTTTGGTCATGAGTGAATATCGCACCTGCAAAAAAAAGAATACATGTTGTTAAATATTATACAGTATATTGTTGCTGCAGTATAGATGCAGTAAATAGTACAATGTTTATTATACCTGAAAAATACAAAAAAAATTGTGAATTAAATTGTAAATACAATATTTGGTTTCTAAAAATCGATCTTCAATATATTTTATTTGCAATACATAAACTTCCTAACTTTTTCGAAATTTCCTGCTCCCAATTGTGAAAAACAATGTTACAAATATAAAATGCTAACCATGAGACATATTTCTTTTTAAGAAAAGTTAAAAGTAAAATAGCCGCAAGAAATTTGTCGCTTTATAAAAAATACGAACATTCGTGCCAAAATTAGTTGCCTCTCACATTTTCGACAGAAGTAGTCAAAGTTTATAAAAAGTCAGACATGCTTGAAGAATCAGAGTGATTATTTGTTTTTACCGCGGTTGATTTTATGATTCGAAACAAAAAATGAATTCTCATTATTTCGCTTTTAAAAATTCTGTTAAAGCTTATATTTCGTTCTTTTTCAGCTTTATCTGGGACTATGAAATAATATCCTATATTTATCACTTCTTAAGAATGTAGGAATTATAAATCCTTCACTCAAGATAACTTAATCGCACGCTTTCACGAGTAATTAAGAGAAAATAAATGCACCGAATATTTGTATAAGCTTTTACTTCTGTAGCAATTAACGAACATAATTTATTGTTTGAACGTGCTAAAATATCAAATATTTACAAGCACAGACATTAGCAGTTATACACCTGTTTTTTGTTAACATTGATTATTCATGTTTATCTGTTGTAATTTTACAGTATTTGATTTTACGACCGGGTGTAATATTGAGACATAAAGTTACCCACGAATAGTGGGTAAGGTGATTTCGCGACGAATGAAAACTGCGAAAAAACATTCTCCACTATAAAAAGAATGGGCAATTATTTGAGTAATGTGGTGTGATGTATCCAGCACGAAAGTTGTTTTCGATCTCCAACGTAGAACACATTATTAATTTTATGATCTGTTTTACGTCCAGTCTATGCAATTTTTATGCATCTCGTGATTTCGAAAGCTGAGCTTATAAAATGTTAATTAAAATTAAAAAAAAAAAAACTTACATGACATTCAAAGTGACATTTAAAAATGAGAGTTTTTAGCTAAACAGCTTTTTCACATGAAAAGTCCATCGTTTGAATTCCCAAGTTTTATTTGAGAATTTTATAGCTACGATGACAACAAGCAAAACGGAAACTGCAACCATGCCTTGCTGTTCCGGTAACCTGTTTTCCCCAAAGATACAATCGCAAAACGCTAGAAGAGATTTTGAATGTTTGACTACTCTTACATAAGTATTTTGCTTTACAAGTGGCACTATCAAGAGACACCACTGAGGCTGGCAGGATCTTTTGCATCGCGCGTTTCCCTATTATTTGAAGTAATTGACTCAAAACGCCACGAGCTATTTGCAAAGAGAAGAATTATTCGCTGACATACGGGTAGCGGGATGTGTCCGTAACCTACAGCCGGGAGCGGGGTTCCAGGAAAATTCAAAGACCCTGTTGGGATTACATGCTGAATAGCGAAATTTTGATGGTGTCGCTTAAGCAAAGACAGGACGCTTGTACATCAACATTTTTAATCGGCGAAAAGTGCTCTAAACAAAGCATGACATAAAAGTGATTTTTTTCACTTTTGATTTAAAAGATATTGTGAGTATAATTTTTACAACTCTGAAAAACGTATAGAACATTTAACTTTATAAAATAGTCATAAAGTTTGTTAATTTTCAATTATAAATGTCTTGCAAAATTTTGGAAAACATGATGGTTCTTCAGATCAAACACGAATCTGAGTAATCACCTTAACTGGTTATTGGATTTCAGCACAGATATATTTCAGACATGTTTGTTTACAATAGTTTGAAATCAAATATCATGAATTCGAATTTGTGAAATTTGGTACAGATAGATTATTAACTTATTATAGCGTTGTTCATAAATTACAATAAACAAAATTAATTTTGATTGCAGATTTGATTGTACCACATGGATGGACTCAAAAAATTTTTTTCGTCTGCAAAAAATGCTTCAGAAAAAGTAAGTCATGAAAGTAATTTTTTTTCACTTTTGATTTGAAATATATTGTGGTTAAAATTTTTATCATTTTGACAGAAGTATCAAAGTGACAAAATGCAAAGATGAAATCAGAGACCAATGATTGAGTGTGAATGAACTCGATGACTGAGTTCTCGCTAATTTTAGTTTTTCATCTTTGCTGCACAGCGGTTGCTGATATAGATTGTAACGGAGACAGAGATGGAACACCTGGCAGCACGATTGATTGCACATAGGGGAATTCTGGCAACACTGCGGGGATTGAACACCTCCCTTGCCTACAGCATTTTACACGATGACAGTTTTGCAATTCAAAATTTGACATCCGAAGCCAATGACTGTGTGATTTGTACAGGTTTACCGAACAAGTTCGACAGTAATCAGTGACCGAAGATATTAGAGAATATCAACGTTTGCAATTCGACGAAACAAACGCTAAAAATTGTCGCATAATTTACTTCGTTTTCAAACCACGAATTCGATAAGACTTTTGCCGAGTTCATTGACTCAGATCCAAAACAATAAATTTGACATTTTCGAAATTGCAAAGATGAAAAATTCGTGTATTCCTATTTATGATAAAAATATACAGTTGAAAAAAAAGAAAAGGTGGACGATCAAGTGATGAATCATATAAGAATTTTGCAATTGCCAGAAGTCTATAATTCATGTTTGCAAGACGAAGTAACTTTATCTATAAATCTGTCCGAAAAATGTTTGCATAAAACGGCTTGTGAACCAATGCCGCGGCATTTTAAATCAAACATTCATTGTTATCAGAATTCATAACACGCCGCGAAACCTATCTCCCTCGTCCACCGGGGGCTGATAAACTTTGAACTTTTATAATGCCTCAGAACAAACTTTCCGTGATACCGTTTGGACGTAACAAACAAGACACGTCCTGGCTGGGAGATCCGCTGGCAAATAAACAATATCCCGCGATCGCGCAAGTCTTTCATATTATTTGGATTATCCCGGCGGAATTTGTGATCTGCGCATTTTACGATCTGCTCTTCGTTATCCAGGTTTCGTGACAACTTTTCTGAAATCCCAGCCACGTGGTGAGCGAGTAATTCATTTATCTTTAACGGAGCTCCTCGTATCTTTCCGGAGCCGCCTGTTCCTCGGACCCTTTTTTTTCCAGTTCATTTTCTCCTTTTTTCGTAACACGTTAAGTATCTCAGCTTGCTCGCCGACGACTTCTTTTACGAGGTTTTATCGTACTTCAGTCAGAGCAACCGTGCCGACGCTGTCGTATTCTCTTGTTTGCTACGTAAATAAATCAAGAGGCAAAGAAGTAAATGTATTTTCGTCCGCGCGAAAAGAAAAGTTACAGACACGATTAAAAACTCCTCATTGTGCTTTTATCGTGTGTTCCTAATGTTTACTCATTTTTGAAGCTAATGCCACTGTCTCTCAAGTGTATAACCGTAGGCGTGTCTCAGTTGTCGTGTTAACGAGAAGAAATGGAAACTGTAAAAAGGCGGGGACAGAAAAAAATGAAAACGCGCGAATAATTGAAAGGCGGACGTGTATATGTAACCTCTGCACTTAAGTGGATAATCTACGAGCTTTTATACCCCTCTTATCTTGCCGAGTAAAACGATTGGGATTAAGAAGAATTCAACATCTCTTCAAAGAAATTAGTGTAATGAAATTGCAGTTTGCAACTTTGTACCTGTTTTCTGCAACTTTGGCAACAACTCTTGTCGAGTAATACAATTTTGCGGCATCATTTTTCACCGACAATAAAATCTCACGCAATTGCAGATTCGAGATTGCTTCGATCATTAGCTGGGTTCTTTTGTTCCCCTGCAAAATTGTTCTTCTCGCTATATTTAAGGTCGTCATTTTGATATCCCCGAATGAGGATCGTTGAGTCCGTGGAATAACAAAAAGAAGGGCCGTTAACATGAGACTCGTCATCGATTAAAAATGAAGCCTAATAAAGTAACTTATCCTGGCGTTGAATTAATAATGATGATCCGTATTTGCATATGCATGAGTCGGTGCTTTACAAGATTAATTAAACTGGTGTGAAGACGCATCGTCCGGCCCTGGCGTCATTCATTCCCTCGTTTATCAGAGGCTGGTGCAATCTACTATGTCTGGGTCTATTCAGTCGCCGATTTCAGATGATCTCCAAAGATCCGTTTGAGATCTATATTCCGGGAGACCTAATCTCGCTAATGCCTCGTAAACAGTGGGACACTTTCCGCTCGGGAAACGCCCGTACGAATCCAGAAACGATGTTCCCGAATTCACTCACGGAAACTTTTCATTGCAAAAAGCTACGTGAGCCAATTCTTGGGCAAAATGAATCATAAATTGTCCTAGGACAGAGATGTGTAAGACGAGAAAAGGTATTCGTGTTACGCCTCGGAGATGCCGCCTGTTTACATGGTGTACCTCGCTTTTCGTCAAAAAATTTGATTTATCGGTGTTATTATGATTCTCTCAGACGCAGTGAATTTTCATGAATTATGACGCCCCTCTCAAGTGAGTTGCAAATGTTACATCATTTTTGTTATCCACAAACTTTTGTCATCTAGAAAAAAAAAAAGTAAAAGAAAATCAAAAACTATACGTAACAGAGAAAGAAAAAGAAAAAGTGCTGGTAAGAAAGGTTTTTTTTTTTTTTTAATTTACAAGAAAACTAGTCAAGGACAAAACAAGATGATTTTTTTAATAAGATAAAGAACATTTCAAGGCACTTTATTTTACGTCACCGGGTTATCTAAGTTGCAGATGACAGCTGCATAATTGTACAATTCAGCTTCATAAAGAGGGATACGAGAGGTACGAAAGTCGCGTTCATTTAAATACCTGGGAAAAATTATAAAACGTATTCATTAGGTGATGGAACTAAGAAGATGGGTACAAATGAACTAATTCATTCATACATATTAGCTTTATTAGTTCAGGGTGCAACCTGTGCCGTGGTTGTCGTTTGTCAAATTAAAATTGCACATAATTTCTAGCACTCATCGCGCTCTTGGATAACGCTTTAACCGCACTTGAAGTACACATACGATTTCTGATGGAAATTCGCGTACGTTATGGAGTTTGTCGAGGCTCTGTTTATTATCAAATAAGGTGCCCTCAGATTTGCGCTGATTTAATGACGAGCGTACGTGCGTGTTTGGATAACGAACGATTTTGCAGCTATTGAAAACGGAATTATTTATCAATATCACGTCAAACCGGAACGCGCACCTTGTTTAGTCGTTGAGTCTTAATTGCGGCAAACGCCACGGTGAATTCGTATTGAAGCGTTGAAAATAAAGCGTCGTTCAAATATATAAGAGACACTTATACAACTCTAGACTTGATTTATCTGAGCTCTGTGCATTTTGAATTTGTTAGTTTGCAATTGCGAACAATATCTTACCTACCCCCCCCCCCTCCCCCTGTGAAATAATGTCATTATAATTTCGATAATTAAGATCTTGCACGTTTTACGTTAAATTGCCTTGACAACTTGTCAAAGACGAGGATGGATTAAAAAGTTATAAAAGATAAATGCTTGGTCAAGAACAGTAATTTAAATTTCAAATTAGAAAAAGTTAAGAGTTTTCACTCCATTAATTCTTTATGAAGTGTCGGCAGTTCTAACAGGTCATTATCAATCTTTGTGTATATATATATAGAATTATAATCCTAAGACACTGAAATTTTATTCCTGGAAATAAAAACAAATATTAAAGAATGAGTTTTTACAGTGAAAAAAAATGTTAGTGAGTAATCCCCGGCCTCCCTGATTTCCTCTTTTTTTTGTGAATTTGTTTGGCTAGATATTTCCAATTTTCATTTGATTACTTATTCGTTCTGATTGAAATAAGCAAATATGATATTTCTTCAAGACCGATGATGAAAACCCTTTTAATCTGACTTGGAAATAAAAATAACGGCAGTGGAATCGCAACTTTTTAAAATTATGAAAAGTAACCAAATGGAATACCAATTCCGCTGCGGGCGTTGTTTGTATATAATAAAATCCCATCTTAAGTTGAAATTGCGATGCATTAAACTAAGAAGATAGTAATGTTTTCGAATATTCCATAACCCGTTTCGAGCCTCAAATTTTCAAAGATAAACTTATCTTATCCTCGCTCGCGCGACTAACTCGTGGAGTTAACGAGTGTCGGAAGTTGGAATCGTCTGAGTTATAGGAAAAAAGTGCGCAGGTCCGTACAAGAAAAAGAATGAGGAGATATGTTCAGGGACACCCCTGTATGTCCACCATGCACGACTGTTTTGACTTCAAAATATTGTTGTCTCCTTATATGTGACCTTTTGGATTCACATTTTATGAAGATGTATTTGTTTTGAATTTGATATCATCATAGAAAGTAGGATATATATATAAATAGATTACATAAAACAAAATATATTTCAGTTACATTTTAAAATTATATCAACTGAATTTTATAAACAAAAATATAATAAATATTACCGGTATTGCTGTAAATATATTTATTTACCAAAATATATTTTCGTCTAAAAATATAATTTGGTCTATAAAATCACATTGTTTCCAACCTCAAAATGTATAAACTCCTAATTATCAAACATCTAAAATATTATCAAAACAAATAAAAAATGAATGAATTCTCAGTTACGATTCAATTTTACTGTCAAAAATTGAGCTATAATACAAAACATCAAAAAAGATTAATGATTTCAGCCTTATCAATAATAGATGAAATAATTGAATTTGCATTAAGTAGAATGTTACATACAGCTGACCTTTAAAAATTTCAAATGCATAATTTTTTGCATGACAGAATCCATGGAGACAATTTCGACTTTAAGATTATGGAAATGCGGGCTAATTTGCATATAACACTTGCCGTGGCCCTGAAAAGCCGTGGGTCTTAACGCGACGCTTCATTTTATTCCCGATTTTCGGCCGACGTCTACTTTTATCAGTCACTGGCGAGGTGAATTTCGTTATTTTGAGCCGGCTGATGCGATAAATTCAATCTCACTTCTTTCTTTGTAAGTCAGACCGTCGTGATGTATAAAGATCTCAACTTCAGAAACACTAGCAACCTCTCCAACAAAAACAAAGCGCTTGA
Organism: Trissolcus basalis; assembly: GCA_025266255.1. Classification (NCBI taxonomy): domain Eukaryota; kingdom Metazoa; phylum Arthropoda; class Insecta; order Hymenoptera; family Scelionidae; genus Trissolcus; species Trissolcus basalis. The sequence continues at coordinate 7,560 of JAAMPD010000354.1, read as the reverse complement.
CAACTGCACAGAAAGCAACCGAATAAAACGGATTTTGTGTCAGCCGATGTAAAAGGCACATGTTTTTTTAAAATTAATTTTCACTCTCATCCCACTTGCGACTTTGATGTTATATATTTTGTTCCGTCGTCGCGACGGATAAAAAAAATGTCTATTATTTTGCAGTTACGGGATAAAGAAAATTTGCCATGTGGCTTGTAGTGATTGTTATAATCACGGCTCCGAGGGCTTTGAAGTTAAATTGCCTGTGTCGAAGAAGTCAAATTGAATCAGACGCTTTAAAATCAATTCAGACCATTGCGCTCAATCCAGATGAAAAAACAAGTTTATAAGATTATACGCATAATTTGCCAATAAACAAGTTTGTACAATATAAATATCTGATGTAAATGTAAGAAAAAAAAATGTTTTTCTCTCAAGTTCCAATAAATACAGCACGGACGTCTACCCCCATTGTTATCTGTTTTATTACAGTAAAGAAATCAGAGCACAAAATATGAGACAAGTTTGTTTTTCTCGAATTGGTAGAAATTGAATTTATTTGAAAAAACACCTACGATCACATTAGTCTCAAACAAAAACATTCCAGATGAATCTCGTGTTTTGTTAATATGAATTCGAACAATTTTCACGAAATAAACTTTTTCCGACAATTCGAAATTCGATTGAGAATAAAAAAAAAGGATAATCGCATAAAACGTAGACATCCCTCGTTCGAAAACGTTACGTGGTTTTCGTTTCGATGGCGGGCTTGATTTTCGAGAGGAAATGCTCGCGTCGATATCATGTCTACCTGACTGGTGTCTCAATTCTCACGTTGTCGTCGCCAAGATTGAAAGTTCCCGATTGTTCGTCTTGTAACCTTTTCTCTTTTTTTTTCTTGGCCCGACAGACTTGTCAATGAGCCCGGTTTACACGTACGCGCTCGCCTTATCACAAGGACGTGTTCGTGTAATGTAAAACATAGGTTGTTTTTGGGCGAATGAAATTCATCAACCGGAGTTACCAGTTTGACGATCACGAAATGAGGAATTCGATTTGAAAAAAAAAAAAAATAGACAGATAAATAAAATTTGAGCAACTTAGGGAACGCGAAAACGTTCAATTAATATTCGCAACCGTGCTTTTTAGACTATATTCAACGTGCAAAGTTATAAGGTGTTTCAAAGAACAGTGGAAGGGTGAATAGAAAGAAGATATGCTGAAAGCGAAGATTCCAGTTCGTTGAAAGTTTCGCGAAACTTTATCATCTCGCCTTAGGTAACGTTTGTTCAAAGAATTATTTGAACGAATGTTCGTTTAGATGGTGTTCGAAGGCTGGTTTTCACTTTGCAATCAGCGGAACATGTGCATCCCGAATCGTAGTAAGATGTGAATTAGTATGTTTCAGGATGTTGCAACTTTTCAATTTCTTAATTAACGCGTTACATTGAGCTTAATGGACATCCCTTTGAGGCAACGTTTAAAACGATTCGAAACGTTAATGTTTGGATGAATTATTTATTTATTATTTTATTGACAGTTGTAAATGGATTATAATTATAGCTGTACGGTGAAATTTTTCGTATAAACGACATATAATAATCCAACATTAATTATTAAATTCAATATAACATTTTCATTATAAGTTATAATGATTACAATAATATTATCATGTGTTCATGAATTTTAATTATAATTATTACACTTTGATTATATGGAGAATACAATATTAATTTTCAATAAATTTGATAGGCGAGCAAGATTTTTGTATGGATTATTCTCTCTAACAATTATAATTTAAAATACCGTGCCAACGACACCGGAGAGCAACTTAATGAAACGTCACATTTCGGTCCCATTCAGTCACAATCGTTTCTGAGGACGGATCTTCGTCGCGGTGTCAGTTCGAGTGAAACCATAGCTGTGTGTTATTAATGCCAAGTGAGTTTTTCAGATCGCCATGCCATGTGGTGATATTTTTCTTTCATTTCGAACACCGAATCAGACGAGAATAAAATCACCCCGTGAATATAATAAACATTGTAAAATGTCAAAAAATAAATCATTCTCGTTACGCGTGTATGAAACATGTAATACGTCACGAGGGCGGAATAAATTCAAAATATCAGATGGGCGAATTGTACGTCTATCAATTACACGTCATTTTTGTATAAAAAATGACATTTATAGAAACAGAGATCAGTGCGCAGCTGCGTTCTAATGATTGAACCTTATTTCGGTGTATTTTTATTTGTAACGTTCTGGTTATAAGGTTTTCATTCTGAAATGCACGCACATGCGGGAATTATTTTGAATTTCATTAGCGTATTTTAACAATGTACATATTATTACTACGGAAAAAACAACCTCCGACTTTTGTTGAAATATTTTTCATTGTTTTTCCGATGAAAATAATTTTCCAACCATTATTGTCTTGCATTTCCAAACATAACGCAAATTGTTTTATCTACTGGTAATAACAATTCCATTTTAAAAAGGAAAATATTATTTACCAGAAATTAACTTATACGAAACTTTTTATGGTTTTTGAATTTCAATTTTCTTCTGCTTGTAAACCAGTTATAATTCATTTAACAAGATAAAATTGCATTCTACATTTTTTTTTTAATTTTTATATCTAATCTAATTTCATGAAACATTGAAATACAAACACGACAAGATATCAGTGTGAAATCGTTTAAGAGAGTTTGTCAAGTGCGACAGAAGAACGAAATGCCAGAAACAATGACTGTTGAACGTCTCTGAAAACAATTTAATAGTCTTAGTTTGTTCACGTGAAATTTTAATTAGGTTGAAAATACGTTCAAAGTGAGTTATGTTATCAAAACAGAGAAAAAGTAAAAGAAAAAAGAACAAAAAAAACAAATAGAACATTCTATGTAGGAAAAAAATTCCGATTTTTCAAGATCCGCAAATAGTTTGCAAATCTTTCCGGCTGTTTCGGATAAAGTTGATATGATAATCGATTATCGCAGTTGAAAAACACATGATGCTACCTCGAGAACACGAGCGTTCAGAATTTCATGAGAATTAATAAATACTTCATCGCGTATTTACATGCAAAGTTCAAAACAGAGCTTTGCTTTATTCAAACTTTTGCATCGATCACTTTCAAGGCGTCGGACACAAAGAAACGCCACAATCCGATCGTGGGCTGCATTCTTCACCCGAGATCTACCACATTATGCGTTATACTTGTAGGAAAGTGTTGCGCGGTAACTCCCTTGGAATGGTAACGGTATAAGGATTACAAGTATGAATTATGCAACAGCTTTGGGTTACGCATTAACGTTTATTGGTGATATAACACCGTAGAGGGTTTCATGTCCTGTAATTTTGTTTGCTAATACATCGTACTTATCCTTGTAGATAACCGCTGCGCTCCTCATTCAATTATTGATTGAGTGATCAGACAGAATTAAATTATTTTTCAATTACTTGCACGTCGAATAAGATTTATGACGCCTTATCTAAATGAGAAACTTGCATGAAAAAACATTCGTTTGGACCGGAACAAAAATCTTTCTTATTAAGATTCGAAACGGTTCTGGCAATGTGATATTTTTCTCGCCGCTGTAGAGAGAATTTACTGCAGAGATAGGCGTCAGAGTGGTGCGTCTTAGTTTGGTCAGACGTGATGTGACGACAATCGTAAATTTTTATTTTGTGATCGTGAACAAAATATCTATTTTTTTTTCATCTCAATAACTATTCTGAATTGGGATTAGAATATTTGTATTTTGATTGATAGAAAAAAATTTTCAAATCATAGAAGTCTCAGTAATGTCAACAAAAATTTATCATTTATTTATTATGTTATTTTGTAATCGTAAACGAAATATCAATTTTTTTTTATTTCAATAACTATTGTGAATTAGAATTAGAATTATTATATTTTGATTAATTGAGAAAAAATTTCAAGTATTAGAAGCCTCAGTAATGTCAACAAAAGTTAATTATTTATTTATTATGTTATTTTGTAATCATAAACAAAATATCAGCCTTTTTATCTCAATAAATAAAATAAATATTGTACATTAGAATTAGAATTATTATATTTTGATTGACATAAAAAAATTTTTATTTTATTTTTATTTATTATGTTATATTTTATGATCATGAAAAAATATCAATCTTTTATTTTAAATAACTATTATGAATTATAATTATAATTTTTATATTTTTGATTGGTACAAAAAATTTAAGTCTCAGAAGCCTCAGAGTAACCCAAAAACATCAATTCTGATTAACGATTGTTAAAAGATAAAATGAAATAACAACAACAATTTACATAAACTGTAGAAGCAGTAAGTTAGTTTTATGTCAGAGCGGCAACGTTGCTAATCAAAGTCAACTTAATTTACGCGTGAGAAAACAGTGGTATTTAGCTTGTAAGCGTAGCCAACAGGGTCCAATCGGTCAGACGAGACAGTTTCTTCAGTACGGCTAATTCAGAACATAGTTTGGCGAAGTGGGTCGGGTCATGTTTTTCCGGCTGTCGCGGGCAACAATAACAGGCGTGTTTACCTAATTTGAAAGAACGGTGACTTGGTGACTGCAAACAAAACCAGCGGACAGAGTTGGCCGACGCGAGCAACGGAATCCATGTTTCGCGGCGATGATGCATAATTTTGATACGGTCACGTAGAGCTGGCGGTATCATGAGCCGGAGCGTTAACCAAGCTAGTAGACGAACGCGAATGGGTCAACGTTCCAAAACCACGTTTGGCGCGATGCCAGTCTTCATGCAATGTTCTAGAAATTATGTACTGTCACCTTTAAGTCCTCCATACCAACAAGAATTTCTTTCGCTCAGCGCGATTTGTCATCGATATGTCATCTCGAGCGATAAAATAGGAAACGCTTGACTGTTTTGCCTCACAGCTGAAAGATAACTTGGGATTTTTCGCGAAAGAGCGTGAATGGACATTAGTCCACTTTTTTTTCTGTCGTTCAACGCGCTTTTTTCGCTTGATTTAAGAGTGCCGGCTTAGTTTATTGGGTGACCTAGAAATCAGACAAATGTCGACGGCTATTTAATAGATTTTCATGATGGATCGAAGCGTTTTATCCCACTTTGAATTAGATTTGAATACAATTTTCAATTTTTCACTTCTCATCCGCTAGTTTCGTGCTTCTTTTTTTTTTCTTCCTGAAATGTTTCACAGTTGATATTTGCCAATGTCGGAATAATGATAAACAGTTCTGTTTGATGCACTTAAAACTTTCTCGAAGGGAATGTATAAATTTTAAATAACAAAGTTAAACGTGAAGGCGGGTGTTTATTCTTTATGGCTTCGGCTGGATCATAAGATCAAGAACAGAAGCGAGGTTAAGAAAGTCAAATTTTCCAATAGTTCCTCGGGGACATTTTATTCTACAGTGTGATTATAAAGATCGATAAAGAAATAAGAGCACAAAGTTGAACGCTTCCACGCGGTGACTGGGAATCTTGCCATCGAAGCAGAGTCATGTGGCTCTTGTCCTTAAGAATTTTGGCAGAACTATTTTTACGTATTTCTAAGAAAATTGGACGGCCCACTCGTGAAATCTTTTTCGTGTAGATGAATTCACGGATTTGAAATTTTGTCGCGCATTCACTGTGTTTCAAGTTGCCACCCCTGAAAACCAACAAGTTTCTCAACATGGAAATCATTTTAACATACACTCTGATTTTGCAGTACAAATTTTGTCGACGTGGATATTTATTATGGCTAAGGGTCAATTCAAAATTTCACACATAACCATTTTTCTTAATTAAAATTTTTCTTTTCAAATACGATAATTAACAATATTAATAATAGATATATGAATAATTAATAACAGAATAATAGAACACTGATAGACATTGAATTGCAATTTTGCATGTCGTTGGAAATTTTAATTGAATCTCACTTTCTGACAGGTGATCATTATTGTGAAATTTCAAATTAAAAGGAAAAAAATTTTTGACATTTTAGAGCAATTTAATATTTGAATGAAGAAAATTTTTTGCGTCGTTTTGTATGCAAGATTTAAATAAGTGCTAGGCGATCAACTTTTTCATACAGTTGCCGCCGTTTCACATAATACATGAGATCTTCGAATGTATGCATCAGCATCTGTTCGTACGAACAAAAATATCTTTATTATACAAAGTCGATTTTTTCAAGGTTTCACGGAATTTGTATGGTAATTTCAAACAAGTTTTTCGAGAAAAATTTGATCGCCTTATGTTTTACACATTTTTCAATATATGTATGACTGTTTGTGGAAAATATCACTGAGTAATATCGACTTTTTTACAAATTTCGATTTTCTATTATAGTATAAATTATAAAAATCTGTTTGAATCATGAAAATTCCGAGAGATCAAGAATATCTTTATTAAAAAATAAAACAAATAAAATTTCCATTTTTTATCACGATTCAATGTTTATTCAAAGCTCTTAAAAAGAAGCATTGCCGTTTAGTATACAGAATATATTTGAACACGAAAAATAAGGCAACTGTTCGCTGCATGTATGTTAAATTTAATTTGACTCAGAAAATAATTTCGCCATCAGGCAAAACGTGTGGAAAGAATTTGCATGAATGATATTTCCGAGTTTCATATACTTTTGATTAACTTTCGAGTGAAATAAATGGTTTTAGCTCTTAAAACCGACTATGAAATGTTGTAGATAAAAATGTCGAAAAACCTAAGGTTTTATCTTAAAATTTTATCATTAAAGTCAAAAAATCGGTTGGAAGTAGGATTCAACTTGTTTGAGCAAAATTAGTACGTAAAAACTGAATTACGAAAAATTCAAAAAAGTCCACTTTTAATAAAATAAAATTACGAAAGTCACAATTGTGAGAGACCAATAAAAATTGTACACGACAGAAGCAAAAAAAAAAAAAGAGTTCCAAAAAAATTGAATGTACCTCTAGATATATATCGCAGTGAAATAACATTCTAATAGAATGTAATATGCAAATATTCCAAGCTAATATATCTTTCTTTTCGCAAATACTTCGTATAACATACATCTTTTTAATACAATGAACTTTCTTTGTTGAAACTGTAAGATAGCTAGATATAAGGAATATAATATAAGGTTATACTACGAATGAAGGTTTCAACTCATCATTTTTGGAATGGCTGTACGTATATACTTTCGACTTATGTTGTTTCTGGATAACAACTTTCTGCAATTGTTTTTCTGCAATAACGCCCGTGTTATCACACACTGCACGTCTTTTTTTTTCATCCGACAATAAGCCAGGTTGAGAGTTTCATTTTCAAATTTCAACGTTATTTCAAATTTCAACATATAAATGAAAAACAAAATTAATATTCATACGTCTATAGACGAATTTCTCATGCAAAGAAGGAAAAAAAACTTGACCACGAAGTTTTAGGGCTTGAGTAATTTAGAAGGGTGAATTACGTGTGGCAACCGAAGAGAATAATTCACAAATTCGACGTAACTTTAGTTGAGTTACGAGCGTAAGCGTTTTCGCTGACAATTGGTTCAAATGAACTGACGCCAGAGTTATCATTGATGCACAATATTGTTGCTGTCTCTTATACAC